>JAJOOS010005167.1:0-20223 GCA_029582725.1 Solanum chiquidenum | reverse complement strand
AAATCATTCTCAGTTTCCTTACTCTGTTAGTTGCTGTTCGTCTCTAATATCGGAGTATGGTAAGCTGTTTGAGCTCAAGATTCTTGGGAATTACAACAATGTCTAGTCCTTTGGCCAACACTATTTGTCACCTTTGTTGTGTTGGATGGGAAGTTCTTATGTACCCTGTTTGTGGTTGTGTAGTGTGTCATATAGAGGTTGGTCGTTTTTAAAAGACGAAACATCAAGAGCAATTGTGAAGTTGGTACTTATTTTAAATGATTGTGGTCAATGAAGTGGGTTGAGAACCGTGACCTACTTTTGTCCATGCCTTGGTAGACAGTTACCTGGTATGTATGCTTGTGGGAGGTAGCATGTATTGTATGGAATTAGTCAAGGTGTACTCTAGTGGTCTGGACACCATAGTTATAAAAAAAACTATTACGTTAGTGTAGTGACATTTAGTGAATGATTTTCTCTTTACTGGCATATAAATCTATGATAAGGTCAAGTACATCTAGAAAAGCAATAGGTTCACAATTAACGTTCTAACAGAGACAAAAAAACTTATTTCCAATTAGTGTATATCTTCTGTAGGGATCTTTCTCTAATTTCTTTCTGTAATGTATAATAGCTTTTTTCCTAATCTACGGGTATATTTAATTCAGGAAGCTGTTGCTGTGGACAAGGCTGGAGAACCTGAATGATTCCAAACTTCATTAATGAGTAAGACTTGCTTGATTGCATAGTTTACTGTTGTTAAGTTGTGGTTAGGGGCCTTGTTAACTGCCGAATTGGAGTTCCTCATCTTTTAACCACTTCTTTCCCATTCTTGCAGGTTGGTGGGCTTGGATACTAAAGTTTTTGACCTTTCTGTAGCTTATATAAATTTTGGCTTTCGAATTACTGCACAAAAGACTTTTCTAGTCTTCCTAAAATAGCATACTATGTGTTTCTGGAGAGCACTAGGATAATTGACAACCACCTCCTTGGCATCAAACTACCGGAAATGACCCATCATCAATATTAAAAATGATGAAACTACAACCAAAGTATTTGATTTGACGACTTCATCATCAATCTCTCAGTTATTGATATGCAGTATATGTCACATTTATATTGTAATGCATTGCCCTTTAACATAGAAAAAACATAGACTCCTGTTGCATGTCAAGGATCAACCAGTGCTAGATTTTTAGTTTCGACTTATCCAAGTGGTTAAGAGTAGATTGGAGATTGCGTGATGTTAAAATTTAAATGTTCCCCATGGTTAGAGGTTTTCATTGATTTGGCTGTTTAATTCAACCTTATTGACCCTTCATTACTCTAATAGCTGAAGTGGGAAGTGTAGTGCAACTTGTGTTTTCTAGCAGATAAGCATTTATCTTGTTCTTAAAAATCCAAGAAATCTGTACTTTTCTTTGATGCATCATATGGTTTGGCCATGCTATATATAATTTTCTTGTTGGGTTCTCCATAGTTAGAAAGGTAAGACTAGTTATATGTGTTGCGATATATATTTGCTACTTGCTAGTGCATCTAATGGTTGTGAAACTTGTTTGCACACTGCTGGAGTTATATGATGGTCAAGTCGTCAAATCCACATTCCTTCAAACTGGTTCTTTTTTGGGTTTGCTGTTTTGCTTATGAAAGGTTCAAGTTTTCTTAAATTTTGATGTGGGTCATTTCGGACAGATTGACACCAAGGAGGTGTTGTTCAACTACCTAGTATCTCCAGGTAAATCTTGTAGGCTGCAGTCGAAGGCCATGTAGAAGTAGATTTAATGTATTACGAAGACATCTAGTTATGTGTTTGTTCTTCTTGTTATGTTAATTGTAAACATCAATGTTAATTTAGTTGTGTTTTTAGTCTTTGAGCTTTCAGTAAAACCCATCGTCAATGATTTTATGCCTTCCTTTCTGTCGTTTTATTTTTCCCTCTTTAGGATTCTCATTCTATCCAAATTTTACATTCTCAAGTACTTGTGTTGTTTCAACTTGGATGGAAAGATTTTTCGCACTTTGTACTGATGATTGATGAGTGGACAGAACTTTGATGTAATATCGAAATCAAGGAATCATTGGTTTCTGAATTTTAGAGTTGATCACTTGATTGTCTAACTACTGTTTTGGGCAAAATGAAAATGGAAAATTGTTGTTGATGCCTAGACGGATAATATTTGTTAACTTGATTGTAATTTTACTAAATTAACTTTATTAGTGATGCTTTAAAATTCCGAGTTTTAAGTACTTCTAACTCTATGTAGTTATTTAATACTAAAGGTAGTATATAAAGAAAAAAGATGTACTCCTTTGCTTTAATTTGTTTGACCTGTTATTTTATTTTTGTTTTTTTAAAAAAAAACTTTGTTTTATTTATTAATTTTTTAATTAATTTTTTTTTTATATAACATGTTTAAGATTACAGATTCAAAAGTATAGTATATGAGTCGAGGAAAATGAAACATACGAACTATTAAGAAATTGTATATCCAAGACTGGATATGTTACTGCTTTCAGTTATGGCTCCTAAAAGAAGTTGTAGTTGGTATTCAGAGTTTAAGAATCAAATGGTTCGAGTACAGATACATATGACAACTTATTAATTTGAAAAACTAACAAAAACATTATTCCAACTCCATAGATGCAGCCTGTGAGGGCATGGTTGAGTGGTCGGGGAGTGGGCCTCTCATTTGGGAGACCTGAGATTGAATTTAGCTTCTGTTTACGTTTAGTCTTGAGCTTGTTGCA
The DNA here is from genome assembly GCA_029582725.1 of Solanum chiquidenum. Taxonomy (NCBI): domain Eukaryota; kingdom Viridiplantae; phylum Streptophyta; class Magnoliopsida; order Solanales; family Solanaceae; genus Solanum; species Solanum chiquidenum. The sequence goes on along the minus strand of JAJOOS010005167.1, from coordinate 17,493 downwards.
TGGGTTTGCTCAATGTAGTCTACATAAGTGCTCACCCGAAGGGCATAGTTGCCCTGGGGTTTCTGCTACTCCCGTCCCAGGGAGTTAAGGACTTGTGTTTTTGGTCAACACAACAATTAATTTAAAGTGTGTTTAACTATCCGTTAATTTATCAATTATACTTTCTCCATTCACTTTTACTTATTCAGTTTGAAAAATTAAAAAATCATCTATCATTTTGTTATAAATTATAGTCATTTTCAAAATTTAAATTTATTATCTTCAAAGGTGATATAGTGAATTATCATTTTATTAACAAGAAAATTGGACTTAGAGAGTACCTTTTAATTGTCTTTTGAGGTGAATATGAATTTGAACATGACCATACCTTTTATCTCCTCTTTTAACGCTGCTCTTTTCGTATACAACAAACATCAAACTCAAAAAACAAAAATAAAAGATGTAAATTAGTTGAAACCCAAAATTCCATGGGAAACCATTTTTCTATTAATATATATTGAACATATTTTTATATGCATTGTCATTATCAATGTCAATGCTAATACCAAAATCCCAAATCTTATCAACAGCAGCAATTTTGCTGCTATTTTCCATTTTCATTTCATCTACAGAAGCAGCTGTTCCCCAATTCGACTGGGTCCAACAGGAATTCCTCAAATCACATAATGATTTGAGATCAAGCGTTGGCGTCCCACATTTACAGTGGGACGCCAACTTAGCTGCGTTCTCCCAGTCATGGGCGAACCAGCGCAAGCAGCAGTGCGATTACAGGCACCATTCCACAAGCCCCTACGGAGAGAACATATTCTGGGAACTCTACAGGCAGAACACAGCAACTAGCATTGTCCAGAAATGGTTTGGAGAAAAGCAATTCTTCAACCACGCGACGAATCAATGCAATTGCCAGCCTGAACGTGCAGGATGTGAATGCGGTCATTACTTAAACGTTATATGGCGATCTACCACGAAAGTTGGATGTAGTGGTTTTGTATATTGTGATGATCAAAAAGGCGCGATTGTTGTGTGCTCGTATGATCCTATTGGGAACGTAAAAGGCGTTAACCCTTTGAATCCTGTTAACAATGTGCGTGGTGTTGCACCACCAGTTTTACCTCCAAGACAGGTGAACAACGGTGGTAGAGGTAGAAAACGTAATGTGGCTGTAACGCCTGTGGCGTTACCTGCCAATGCACGTCTCACATCGCCAGTTTTACCACCTAAACCGGTGAATACTGGAAATGTGAGACGTGGTAGAGGAAGAAAACACAATGTGGCTGTAAAATCACCAGCTCCATTGAGTCCCCAAAAATCTCAACGTGGGAGAGGTAGAAGAAACAATCGGGTTTAAACATCTCTGATTTCAACATGATTAATGGCGATGCTCCAACATTAGGGGAGATATGATCTCTTATGTAACACATTTTGTGTGATCAGAATGTAACAATTGTTCTGCTTCTGTAAATCTAAATTGATATTTTTTTTTCTGATTTGAACTCATTTTAATTTGAAAATGCATTATTAATATCAATCATTTAATCTAACAACAAATACGAGGTTGATTTCTGAGATGAACATCAACTAATAGTTATTATCTCAGAAAGTCACTTTCTTTGTTGAAGAAAATTAGAATCAAGAAAAAAGGTGACTTCTTGAGCACTAACCAGTAGGTCGGAGGTTTGAGTAACGTGGAGAGTAACATAAAACCTTATTGATCCTCACTGGGTGGGGTGAGAAAAAAAGAGGTCCTAAAAGTTACTATCAAGTCAAAATTACTAGTTATGTAACAGTAAAGTCATTAAACTATATCATTGGAAAGTCAAATTTCAGGTACCGAAAAATGACATGTCATTGCCACATCATCATTTTGCCACTGTATACATAACACATGAAAAAACTTTGTTTTCACTAGTAAAACATCTTTCTTCATTAGTGTCAAAACTCAAAATCCCTTCTTCACTCTGAGGAGAAAACTTTGGTTTCTAACTGATAAGCTTTGGTGAAGAATGAGGGCCACGAGAGGTACGTTGAGAAGATGCTGCTAACAGTCGATGCCCCGATAAGCATGTTCATTACAACAATCTGCAGTTGAATCGCCTCGAGAGGAGAGGCTCCTCCCATAATTAGCCCTGTCATTGCACCTGGAAGTGATATAAGACCAACTGTTTTTGCATTGTCTAACACAGGAGACAGAGCAATAACAAGTGATCTTTTCACTTGTTCTAGTGTTGCTTGCCTAGGAGTTGCCCCTAGAGCCAATGCTGTCTCTACCTAGGCCAAACAAACAAGATTTTTGAGTATGCATACACCAAATTTGTCAACAACAACGAACAACATACTCAGTATAAGACCAAATTTGCCAACAACAACATACTCAAATATGTCGCCAACAACAACATACTCAATATAGACCAAATTTGTCACCAACAACAATGACAACATACTCAGTATAGATCAAATTTGCCAACAACAACATACTCAGCGTAGACCAAAATCTGTCGCCAACAACAACATACTCAATATAGACCAAATTTGCTAACAACAACAACATATTCAGTATAGACCAAATTTTCCATTTACTAAAATTGAAACTAATTTTATAGCAATGTACTATCAAAATTGAGCAACTTTTCTACTCCTTCAATTCCAGTTTATGTGGCAATATTTTCTTTTTAACATTTCAAACAAGAATGTCAACTTTCTAAATTTAGAAATAACGTAACTTAAACTTCCCATTTTACCCTTTATAGCGACACAATTGCTTAGGAAATGTTTAAGACTATACATTTCACACGTCTTATAACCACACAAATGTAATGACATGAAAACAAGTTTCAATAATCGTACTTTCTTTCTTAAACTTTGAACTTGTTACATCATGCCTACATTAAGATTCAAAACTCAACGTACCAGGGACATTTGTATCTTGATGTCATCGCGGAGTTTCTTCATGGTAACCCCAGTGACAGTCATTGCATTGCCAACCATCATCCCCGCGACAGGAATAATGTAACGAGGGGTGAAAGGGAAAACATTCAAAATAACCAACAAGAACATAGTAACAGAGGTTCCAGCAAGAATTGAAACTCCAGCTATAGATTTTCCTCTTGGTACATGTTTAGCACGTTGTCCAGCCGTATAACCAGCAATTGTAACCTTAAAAATCAACAAATATTAGCAAAGTAAGCCTATTTTTCAGTATCCGTAAAACTTTAGTGTTTACTTGTTCAACTTTATATAAGTTTAAGTGTTTACTTGTATAAGTTGAAGGATATATATGTCGCTTGAAGTCAACTTAACGAGCATATTTATGTATTATGCGTAAAAATGAAAACTATAGTATTAATCTTCTATTTTTTTTAAAAGAAGATATTATGATGTCATACCAAAAAGGAGGTTTTAAAATTTTTCTACTATGTGTAAGTGGAGTAGTAAAGTGATTTAAAAGGTCAATTAAGTGAATGGAAAGTGGAAACCATACTCCAAATGGAAATAAAATAAAATAGAGAACATGGATGCCAAATAAAATAAAGTCAACATTAGTATCAGCAAGTGGGAGAAGAATATTATTTTACTTTTTTTTTTGGAACCTACAATCAATTTGTTGATGATATCATAAATAAAATAGAAGTGCCAATACAAAAAATAATAATAAGAATAAGAGCGTGCCCTTGTTGATTTTGTTTTTTTAATTTCTCACTCGGAGTACATTAGCAATACTCCAATTAATATGAATCTATGCATTTCAAGGTACATTTATTATAATGATTTTTTCAATTTAATTTTTTTACAAATAAAATTCAAACGCAAAATCTCTAACTAAGAATCAAAGGATCACAAATATTCCACTACAACTCAAATCGATTCTTATTGGGAATGATCCTTTTCTGAAAGTCAAAAGAAGCATAAAGTCTTGATGAAAAGAAAAGGTAAATTATTGACCTGAGGAAGAAGTAAAAGATCTACAAAAATCGAGATTATATGATATATGAATATTATGTTAGTCCGTGTAAATTATCTTACACTCTATTCATCTTAAATTATTTATCGTATTTTTTTATATGTGTTTTGAAATAATATTAATTAGAAGTAGTTTTTGATTATTTTGCTTTTATTCAAAATGAAACAAAAAATTTAAAATAATTATTTTATAAATTACGATGTCGATAGATAATTTGAGACGGAAAGAGAATAATAATATAAGTAATTTTTTTTTATAGAACTTCTAAAGCACATGACCTGATTTAAATGTACTAATTATATGACAAAAATATATTTTCAATTAATAGAATTAGCCTATAAAATTTCTTTTCCTTCTATAAATGTACCGCATATTTTTGTTTGCTAAGTTTACCTAGATTCTTAAAATTATAGTTTTCTTGACACAACTTATTTTCACGTTATATGCAATTATATGAGGTTTACTTTCACACGTCATAGAAATTATAGTTTTCTTAGCTATATGTATACGTTATTAATATAAAATTCAGTAATTTAAAGGAATAAAAATGTTCGATCAATAAACTTTAAATTTTGATTCCACGTCTGAATTTATATGAGGTCTACATCACCTTTTTTTTTTTTTTTTTTATATATTTTCATTCTTCAACATTTCATATTTATAAATTACAGATGGACAATTACATTTGTAGGCGATTCTATAAACTTTAAATTTTCACTCCCTATCATGATTTTGTGTATACATATTACAGATGGACACATGCATTTATAGACAGCGATTTATCAAATCAATCTCAAATAGTTTTCTCTTAAACAAATTTGGAAAACTAAATTACCAGCAAATCCGGCACATATGTAGAAAAATTCTATATTTTTGCATTTTCTTGGTATCATTTTCTAAATTTGAAAACAAAATAAACAAGAAAAAATAGAAGAATTAACCGATTGATTTCTCAGATGATCACCTAACTAAATATTATTAGTATTTCATAAAGTTACCTTTTGAACAAAAAAAAGGGTAATTTTTTGAGATAACAAGTCTTAGATGAGTGACCATACGAGAAATCAACTGGAGAATTAGAACATACCATGAATAGATAAGCAAGAATGATCCAAGCAACATTCTTCTGAGTGAAAATGAATTGAAGAACAAAACCAATGATGGATAGTTGAAGAAATGCTCTAAATACTGAATAAATCATTTCTCCTTCAAGTCCCAATTTTTGTACATAAGATAATCCAACTGCCATAAACACAACAACAAGTGCAGCAAAAGGTTTAATCATCCCTTTTAAGAAATCTCTTAACCAATCCCACTCCATAATTCTCTTAATTATTTTTCAAAAAATTCAAGAGAAATTTGATAAAAATTTCTAAAATGTGAAAAAAGAGAATTTATTAGCTTCAATAGATACTAGGCAAATTTAAAACTATTTATGGATGGAAGAAACTTAGGAAAAATTTATCCTTTTTAGTACACCCCCCATAATAAAAAGAAAAAGAAGGAAAACTTTATGGTTAATAGCATCTCTAGTCCTTCAATTATGGTCCTTGTGAAATCTAGCTAAGAATAGAAAACATCACTAATTCGACACGAATTATTAGTTTTATTTCCGATTTATTAACTTCCTAAAAAAATCATTTTATTTGACTATTGATCTTACAACATGAGTGTAATACATTCCTAAATTCTTGTCAGAGTTTTTTCAACAGTCTCATGTTCCTACAAGAATTTGAGACTACTTCCTATGTCATGTTAGATCAATTTAAATTTAGTTGGTTAAAAAGAGGAGTGACTTTAATATAATTAATAATTTGAGAATGAAACTAATAATTTACGTCAAATATAAGGTGTTTTCAATATTTATCTCAAATTTCTACTACTACTACATATTTGAAGGTACTATATTACTAAAAAGTAGTTTAAACATAATGGATGGACTAAAAGTGCTATTATCAGTTATTAGAATTTAAGGATGATACAGAAAAGACCTTCCCTAGATAGACTTGTACCCGAAAGCATAGGGAAACGTACGTACGACCACATACGAAGTGGGCCCCACTAGTGGTAATGTGGGCCCCCCACCCAGGTTCCTGATATTTAAGATGACGTGGCTATTCTGACTGCCTCTTCTTCGCACTATTAAATCAAAATGTTCGATATTTATATTAAAATTTAAATCATGTGATTTGTTTACTCTTTATTAAAGTAATATTTTTTATATTAAGATTTTGGAGTTGAAATGTTTAGTTCAAAAAAAAGATTTATTTAAATCGTTGCACCATAGTTTTTGATAATTTGAGGATGGTATGGTGTAATGTCTCATCTACCTTTGCCATATCTACCTTTTTGTTTCTAACTTTAATAAAGTTAGGTGTAATCGTGGAAGGTTTAACTGGGGAAATAAGGGAAGTGATTTTGTTTTTGTTTTTTTCAATAAAAGAGAAAAGAAGAATGGATAAAAAGAGACAAATGTTGAAAAAGATGTTTTTTTATTTAATTTGTAGGTTAATAGAGTAAGAAGAAAGCTTGTAAAGGATATAAACATGATTAGTGATGGGAAATAGATTGATAGAATCGAGGGTATGTATTTGTATATATATTTTGATTTATTATGTCATTGATCGAGGAAGAAAAGATATAGATTCAAGTCTTATTGCATTAAAAAGACAAAAAAATTGTGTTTACATTTTAATGCATTATATTTATAATTTAATAATGACTAAGATAGAATAACATACTTTTAATTAAAGTTATGAAATTTGTTACACTTGATATGCTTTATTTTGTTGAGAAAATATGATAGCAATGCATAATAAATCTAAATCATTATGATAATTATAAAAGGATGAAGTTATGGATTCTCGATGATCAATATCATTATTATTGTTACTACTACTTAGGGGTGTACATGGTCGGGTTGGTTCGAGTTTTTTAAATATCAAACCAAACTATTTGTGTCGGATTTTTAAATCTATAAACCAAACCAAACCAATAAAACTTGGGTTTTTCAACTTCGGATTTTTTTGAGTTTTTTCGGATTTTTGGATTTTTTCAAATTTTTCCGATAAAGTATTCATGCAAACATATAATTTACTTGTACTTCAAATATTTCTTTAGTCCTACCAAAATACAACTATCTAAGGTGTTTCTTAAGAAAATAACACAAAATAATATTTGAGTAATGATACTAAAATATCCAACAAAATAATAATAATAATAATAATGAAATCGCGTAAAATAAATATTGCAAATTAGTCATAATGAAAATGATCATAATTTAAAAGTACTAAATCATGCTAAAATAAGTTTAATAAGTATTAGTTACATGATTAAATATTAAAGGAAATTAAAATTAGATTATGTATTTGAATAAACCAATGTAAACCATAGAACAAATATTCAATATTATTGTCATTCTTAGTGTTGAATTGATTTTCTTTTTGCATTAGTATTAATTTGATTTTGATTTAAGCTTTATTATAATTACCAGCATTTATGGACTATAATCTTTATTGAACCATTTAAAATTCTAAGTTTCAAACTTGAAACAATATTATATTAAAAGATAAAAATTATGAAAAAGAATAAGAATTATTTTTATGTATAAAATAAAATTTTAAAATTATATATATAATGTCGGGTTGGTTTGATTTCGGGTTGGTTTTTTTTAGTTAAAACCAAACCAATTCAAATATAGTCGGATTTTTTTTTCCAATATCAAACCAAGTCAAACCAACCACTAATCGGTTTTTTTTCTCGGTTTGACTCAATTTACGGTTTGATTCAATTTTCGATTCGATTTTGTACACCCCTACTACTAATCTAGATAAGAATGAAAACATTTCATTAGTAAAACTTAATACACGATATATATATATATATATAACAATAGAATATTATACACTTTAAGAAGCAAACTATAAAGTGAATTGAGACGGTTAATTGATATGACATACCTTAATAATTTAATCGTTAAAATCGAAAATTCAAAACATCCAAATCGATTTATCCAAAATAAATCTTAAAAAGACCACTCCTATTGAATGAGTCATCTAATTACACATATATTATATTAAACTTGTATTATTACTACATATTTGAAGATATTATACTACATAAAAAGACCAAAAATTCCTAATTAAAAAATTAATTATATTAAATCATATATAAATAGGACCAGAATCAGCATTAATCACTAAAGGAGGGACGTAAAGTGCTATTATCATAATTAATGAAGTGGGCGGCGTACGTACGACCACATACGAAATGGGCCCTACTAATTGCCAGCTGGATCTTAGTACCATTTGGGTCCCATATTTGCAGATTTATGATCAGAGATGACGTGGCTAACACTCACATTATCTGTCAATTAACACGTAATCCTTCTATCGTTGGCATATTCATATTAGAACTCGATTATTTCGAATTTGCTCTAACCCAATTCAGTGAGAAATGCTTTCTATTAAGAAATTTTTTTATACTCAAAACTTGGACTCGAGAACTTTGATTAATGAAAGAGAAATATCATCTGCTGTATAGTTATAAAATATTGAGTTGATCTAATCCATTTTAATTTATTATATGTTAGGCTAGGTGACGTAAATAATTTTAAAACGATATATATTCTAAAAGAAAAATCCCAGATAATGCCTCGTCTATCTTTTTGTTTTTATCTTTAAAAGTTAGTGCAGGTTTAACTGAGGAAATAACGAAAAAAGCACATTATTTTTTTTAATAAAAGAAAGAAAGAGAGTGGATTAAAAAAGTAACTTTGTATAGAAAAATGTTATTATATGTAAATGGAATAAGGGGAGATAACTTGTAAAGGCAAGTGTAATTTAGATTGATAAATGAAGATTAATATAAATATGGATAGATAATTGTTCTAATTAAATTTGGACGAGTTGAGTGAATGATGAATGATGTCATGTAAATTAATTAATTGGGAAAAGGCATAAAATTTTTTTTGAACTTGTCTCAAAAAATCAGTTACTCGCTTAAACTATCATAATGACCTATTACACACCTATATTATTCAAAAGTGAATTTTCTTACCCCCTAAAACTGCCGTGGCAAATAAATAAAAATAGGCGCGTTAGTTTAAAATTAAATAAATTAGAATCATCTTTTCCACCCACACCCCCTTCCACCCCACACACCTCTTCTTCTTCTTCAAACCCACCCATTGTCCTCTTCTTCTTCATTCTTTATTTTCATCATACTTCATTTTTTATCACAATCTTAAAACACAATTTTTTTTATTCGCAATTAGGTTAATTCCCAAACCTTAGTGAATAATTGTATTTTATCTAGAAAAATTTTGATTGATTATTTCTATTTTTTTTATTTTTTTTTGACTTTGTTAAAGAATTTTTGGTTGTTAATCAATTTTTGGTTTTGGTGGTAATAGTAGCTTTATGAGTTTGGTGGTGATGGTGATGGGTGACAAACATTAAAAGAGATAATTGAAGGTGGTGAAGAAGAAAAAATCGATATTGATAATGGTGGTGGTGATATTTGGTGTTGGGTGACAAAGTCGAAGAAGAAGAATTGAAGGTGATATAGTGGTGTGGTGAAGAAAAAAATCAATAGTGAAGGTGGGATCGGATATGATTTTCCGATGAAATGAGAATTGAAAATGGGTGGGATTAGTGATGAAGAAGATACAATTATTAGAGAATTAAAATAATTAATTAGGAATTAGTTAGAGTAAAATGTAGTTAACAAGAGAAAGTTAATTAATAAAGAAAAGAAAACAAAAAATTATAATTTATGACATGACGTTGAGGTGGCAACGAGTGTAACACACCACATAATGTGAGAGTGGTGTTACACGTCTCAAGGTAGTAATAAATTCACTTTTGAATAGTTAAGATGTGTAATAGATCATCATGATAATTTAAGTGTGTAACTGATTTTTCGAAATAAATTCGGAGAAATCTATGCATTTTCCCTTAATTAATCATTCTAAATGTTATGCATGTCAACTTGGTGATATGTATTATTAGTCAAAATAAACAAATATTAAAGTTAATTACTTAATTTTTTAAAAAGACTAACGAATTATTCAGGTGTAGGATACAATTTCAGTTATGATGCATAGTAACTGAATTACATTTAGCAACTCAATATTTGTCAACATAATTATTTATTGTCACTTATGAGAAAAGAAATACTCCCTCTATTTTAATTTATGTGGTTTTTTTTGTTTTTTGAGAGTCAAACTATTTAAGTTTGATTGAAAATTTACGCGTGCAATCTTATAAAATTTTTGAAATAAAATTTATATATTTGTAAACTACGTAAAAAATACTATAAGTCACAATAATTGATAATTTAAAATAATTAAAAAAATATTTAAAAAGATTACGATAAAAAATAAAGTTATCTAAATCCCAAAATTTGAAAAGTACCACATAACTTAGGAAGAAATAATTTATTTGGAGTATGACTAGGTAGGATATGAAGGAAACAGCAGAATCACATGGATCCCACGTTCTTATAGCAACACGTAAGTGTCATCTTCTCTTCTTACATGACGGATCAGTTCTTTGTCCTTTTCTATTTGGCTTGGTGATGAATAAGTTGACGCGGTCTATGTAGAAAAAGGTTTCATTGTATATGATATTTATAAATGACATAGTATTAATTAATGTGATATAGACAGAGTTAATGTTTAGATTAGAGGCTTGGAGACAAACTATAAAGTTCGAAAGGTTTAAGATTGAACAGAACCAAAAAAATAATATTTGAAGTGTGAATTTAGAGTTGTATTGGATGAAGTAGCTATGGAAGTAAGATTTGACATACAGACTATTTCTAAGAGAGAAAATGTTAATAAATATCTTGATTTTTAATTCAAAATATCGATGATGATGTCACACGTCGCATCAAAATACTACGTAAATTTAATTATTTAAAGCTAAATTCTAAGAAATGATGATTGAAACCGTCTTTAGTGGAGTAATAGTATAAGATATTTTCCACTAACATGTTAGTCTGAGTTGTTACCATTCATTAATGAGTCGCAGATAAAACAGATAGTACAAATGGTTCATATTTTAAAGAGTTGAATTTCACGTACTGATGATTATGTTTATTTTTAACACGATATCTAAATATTTATATAATTAAATTATTTAAAATAATTATAGATAAAATTATGGGCATACTACGTAAATTTCATTAGTTTAGATTCTAATTATTGAGATTTTTGATATTTTTAAATATTACTTTCTCTATCATATTTTGTGTTTAGGATATATGAATCTGAATCTGCGAGATATATATATTTGCCAAAATTTTAAACCGAGAGTACATATTTATGTGTTTAAATTATTTGGTTGTAACTGATTTCTTTAATTAGAGAAGTAATTGAAATTTTCAAAATATATAGACAATTAATTAAATCTCTTAATGTAAGAGGGAAATCAAGGAGTATATCTATGTTTAATTAACATCATTTATTATTCTCTAACATAAATAAATTCATTAATATATGATTAATAAAAGACAAAAATATATATATCTTGGCCATCTAATTTGATTGATTTTATTTTATTATATTACTCTTAAATTTATTAATTTGATATATCTATTAGCAATATATAATGTATCCAACAAACTAAACACTTAGATACATGAGTATCATACAAGTACATTCATATGTATCATATAAGTATCTAGTATGGATTTCATGTATTTGTTATTTGTATCTTGTATTAATTTCATGTATCTATTTATATGAACTAATATTAATTCAATGTATCTATTTATATGATCTAATATTATTTCATGTATCTTTAATATGTATAATTTGATATATCAAGTATCAATTTCATACGTTATATCCAAAAATATGTATCTCAGATAAATACAAAAATAGTGAGATACATTGTAATAATATAACAAATATATGTATGATAATATTAAGATACATGATAAAAGACAAATACATATTACAAGACTAGGATACATGACAAAATAAATTGTGTCAAATACATGCGTATATCTCCAATATATTTATTAGATGCATATACACTTAATCAGATACAAGTGATAAAACTAGATACATATAATCGTATCTCCATAATGTATCAAATACATGCTTAAATCTCCACTTATTGAAATTTTTTGAGTACGTTCGTTGGTCAGGACATCTCATTGCGACAGTGCTAGCTTCACCTTTTGATTCATCGATGTTGCTCGTTATGCTAGATCCAACGGGAGAAGTGACACGAAGTTTCCTGGTTGAGTATGTAACTAGTACCATCGCCAATATCGAATTTGATAAATCTATTGGGCTTGAAATCTCTGTTTACAACGATACCCATTGTCTCTGCGCGTGAGAGGCGTCTCCCCTTGCTTGAAAAAATGGCAGGTTCATGGGGGATTTGTTTGAGAGTGAGAAAATCAAAGGCTAAGAGTTTGACATGTGTGTTGACAAGCTGTAGAACATCCATTTTTATGGAGTTTCTTTTCACGACTGATCAAGGGAAGAGAATGAGAAAGAGTTAGAGTTTTAACTTTTACCGTAACTCATATTGAGAGAAATATATTGTTTTTAATTAAAATGTTAAATCCTAATTTTAAGGGATGTGGGCATTTTATTATATCTTTAATAATATATGGTATAAAATATTAAAAGTGGTAAATTGGTAATATATGTAATTGTTTAAAAGTAAAAGTAAAATTAGTATATATGGTAGATTGATAGTGATATATGTCTAATAAAGTAGTTTATCCTAAAATTATTTAATAATGTTAATTAATATTATTAATAAAAGTATATTAATGAAATAAAAAAGTAAACCTACATAGTGGTGTACATAATTCGGAAGGCCTAGTAAAAACAATTATTCTATATAATACTCTCTCCGTCCACTTTTAATTGTCATGTTGCGTTTTTTTGAAAGTCAATTTGACTAATTTTCAAACTTAAATTAGATTATATTAATTCGATATTTTAAACAAAAAATTTAAATATTCAAAAACTATACGAAAAGTCCTATAAATTACATTTTTTTTTTGCATATCAATATGATGAAAAATACATCATAAAATATTAGTCAAAATTCTTATAGTTTGACTCTAAAAAAGGAAACCAGTACAATTAAAAATGGATGATAAAAGTATAAAATAAAAATAAAATTTGTTTACATCTCAGTTCAGACAAAAAAAATATCAAGGAAATCTGATTGAGATAAGTTGAGGCTGAATAAAACCTGTCAAGTTGTGATAAATCCCACTAGCTTTCCAATAAAAGGTACTACTACTACTTGATAAGCAAATGTACAGAACAAAAATATTTAATTATTCCATCAAATATTATTATTATTAGCCGTGCTATGTATGGTGTGAAAAAAATATTAAATTATGATCTTTTTTTATAAAATTAAAAGATAAAAAATGTTTTAAAGATACTTTTCAAAATTAAAATCTAAATAAATGAGACTAAAAATTCTTACACTTGGATTTGTAATTTTGATTTGATTCTTGAAATGTTGATTTTATCCGAAAGAAAAGAATAAGCAAAAGAATCTTTAAAATTTATGACTTTATTATTCATTTGAATGCATTCTTTTATAGAGTTATGACGTGGTAAATGAAGGAAAATATACATTTACAGTAGATAAATAAAATAAAGATTCGTAAGGATTAACTTAAAGGTTGCTTTCACTAAAATCATGTTATTGTTTCTAATATAAATGCATAAAATGTAGAACTAAATGAAAATAAAAATAATAGATCTATCAAGAAAAAATGAGATTATTAGACTATTTATCATAATAATGCATTTATAATATTTGAAAGGCCTTGATAAATCATACTCACTGAATTTTGAGGAAAATGTGAGTTATGGAGATAATTTTTTTAAATAATATAATTACAAAAAAAAATCAAGAAAAGGTGGGGAATTTTTTTGATTATAGTAAAGTGTCACATTACTTTATTTATACATAACTTTATTATATATAGAGAGATTATACAAATATTATTGTTCAATTTACGTATCTTTTGTGATTCTGACATCTTCTATGATTTTTTTTAAAACATTATGTGAAAAAAATATTTCAAGTTAAAATACATAATGACTGAATTAAATAATGTATGTGAATTTAATTATGAAAAAACAGAAAGACAAAAAAAATTATAAAGAAGAAAAGATCATGATGTAATATTTTGTGAATTGTAATGACCCGGAAAATTATTTTTGAAAATTTTAAAGTTATTTATTAATTACGATTATTTAATTGATGAATATTTAGCAAATAATTAATAGTTGATCGTTAATGGGCCAAGTCCATAATATTTATTGGGAACTTACATAAATATACTATAATAAAAAGTATTTACCATTTATAGCAATAACATTTTTTTTGCACTTGATTAGTTTTAATACATTTATAATACACTTTTAATACATATTACAAAGAACAATTTATTATTCACATATAATACAAGTTTTCTTGATGGATAATATTTCTTTCTTCATATTGTAAAGGGGAGCAAAGCCCGTTTTTTGCTCCCTCTATTGATAGAAAAAGGGCACTCCTGCCGTCGTTTCAGTGACTCATAGGGCTTCCCTCAGCGCAGTCTAATACATTTATCACACATTTTAATACACTTATAATATAATGTGTCAACTTCTTACCAAACAAGCATAATGTATTTTTGAAAAACAGTTATAATACATATATATTGCATACTTAATTCACTTTTAATACATATTACAGATTTAACATAGTATTGCTATAAATGGTAATAAATAAAAAATATCACTAAAATTAATAATTATTTAATAAAAAGCACCCATCTAAGTAATTTTAACTTATTATTATTATTATTATTTGTATCAACCTAAGGGGGCATTTAATGCCCATTAATGGTTCATCATGTTAATAGTGGACATTTAATCAATAGGTTATTTTTTTTTGTATCTTATTGGTTTCGTAAGTTCGTGAGTTAGATAGAAAATTTGGGATGAGGATAAAATAATAATTTATATGGAAAGGTTGGTCATAATAGATGAAAAGGAATTGGAAGTTTCAGGTGATAATGTATACATGTAAGAATAATTAATTTGATAGATTACATTTGTAGGGGCATACGGTGATGAAAGGTAAATCATTTCATTCTTGATTGTCGCCGCCACTGGTTTCGTAACCAGTGGTTCAAGTAAGTTATTTTAACTATTTGTCATATTGTAAACCTAGTTTTAATATATTGAGATAAGTAATTAATTACTAGGTGTATATTATATAATTTAATACTGAATTTTAGGATATTTGGGGAGATTGAGGCTTAACCTTAGGCTTGAAATTTAGCAAATATGATTCTTGACATACAAATTATATCAAGATTTAAGAATTTGATTATAAATTGAGTGAGTTTTTGGGCAAAGGCTAAACACATAGTAATGTGAGTGTTGTCAGTTTTGAAACCTTATTGTGGTCATTTATTTGAATAGATTGCTTTGAGTTGGGAGGTTCAACGAAAGGGGAAGGCTCAAGTCCCGGAGTGATTGTTCGACTATTTGAGGCAAGTGAATTTCTAAACCCTTGTTAAGTGTATGGAATTCGTGTATTTCCTTGTAATATGTGTTGGGGGTAATGAGACTTGGTGATGGGTTGATTTGTCCACATTGATTGATTCTAATGATGAAAAATGGGTAATAAAAAGTAATGTGATTAATTGACTTGATTTATATTGTGTGATTGTGTTCTTTATTGAACCTGTATACTTGTGAATAACTGAGGTGATTACATATCATATTGATATTTGATTGAGATACATCATCCCTTTTATTGAAATCATATTGTGCACATGCGTTGACATGAGATTGAGTGTGAGTAAAGGTCTAACACGTGGAGATCGTCCATGCAGAATTTGTTTGATTTATGATAGTGCGTTGAGATCGTCCGCACAGACACGTGAAGATCGTCCATGTCGGTATATGGACCTCGCGAGTCCCCCATGGGTCATGAACTCTCGATGTATTTCCGAGGAGTATCATGTATATACAGTTGAGAGAGTACTTGATATTTTGAGGCATATCATTTCATGGTGTCATATTGCATTGCATCCTATGACATCCTTCATTCTTACTGATTTTGTGTGTTATTGATGTTTGGAAAGTACGTACTTGATATTTGATGAACTTGAGCTTGTGTGTTGCTGATATTTTGAGTGTTTCTTTTTGTGGAAGTTGTTATTGATGAATATTGAGTTTGTTGTTGAGGATATGTAATTTGTTAAAGTGATTGTTGTTGAGCTGAGTGCTATGTAAACTGTGAACTGTTAAGTGTCACGACCCAAAAATGGACGTGATGACACTCATCTTATCCCACCAAGACAAGTCAGCCTAAGACTCAACTATTATAATAAAATGCGGAAATTTCATAATCAACTCAAAAATACCCCCAAAATCTGGTTGTCACGTGTACAAGCCTCTAAAGTATTACAATTGATTCAAAAGAAAACACAAGTCTCAAATGACCTTGTTTCTAGAATAGAACAAGATCATAATTAAGAAGAAAGAGGGTCCGCTGAAATGACAAGCAACTTCCTCACAAACCTCCACGAGAAGCCTTAGACAAGGAGAAGAGAAAATATCACAAAGGTCCGGGGTAGTAACCTACAAAAAAATGTAGTAACAAGGGGTGAGTACCAAACCACACGGTACTCAGCAAGTAAACCTCTAAACACAAGCTAAGGGGATAGAATACGGGTACTCCTTACACCCCAACCGAACCTCCACAACTACAACCTGCATAAAACCAGCCCAACCTAACAGTTCACAATTTACAATCGCATATCTCAACAACAACATTCTAACAATCACATATTCTCAACAACAAGCTCAATATTCATCAATTACAACCTCCACAACTACAACCTACTTAAAATCAGCCCAACCTAACAGTTCATAATTCACATAGCACACAACTCAACAACAACACTCTAACAATTACATATCCTTAGCAACAAGCTCAATATTCATCAATTAAAGTTCCACAGAAAGGCACTCACAAGCTCAGCAAAACACAATATCAAGTTCACTAATGATAAATATGTGTAATGCAATGTCAAGTATAGTGATGCATGTCTGACCTAGTGATACACACCTGCTGTCTCTCAGTCCGGGACCTATGGGGGACATATCTGTCCATGCATTCATCGCGACGCGCGATACGACCCTCGATAATAGTAACCATCGCGACGCGCGATACGTCCCTCAAAATATAGTATCCATCGCGGCGCGATACGTCCCTCAAAATGGTACATCCTCTTTAATTTCTTATTCTTTCTCAATTCACATAACACTTGTCACAACCATGTCTCAGAACAATGCAAATGACACGTTCATACAAATAATGATGAAATGACCATTTTCATAACATTGCACAATTCACAACAACACAATCATGATATAACATCAACAATGATTCAACAAGTCTTTCAAACCATTCTCAACTCATCATACACAAATAATTAATCACATTGGCTTTTATTACCCTTTTTTCATCATT
>JAJOOS010005166.1:0-19965 GCA_029582725.1 Solanum chiquidenum | reverse complement strand
CCTAAAAAATATATATTTTAAAATCTCTTTCTATTTAGTTTTGGTTAGTATTTTTCAGAAATAATTATATAATTTTACATGTTGGTTTATATAATTTTCGTCTTTTATATAAATATTTAATAAATAGCCTAAAAATAATGTTTATCATAATTACGCATTTATTTCTTTGAATTAGTGAATTTTATAATTTTGTATAATTAGTTCTCTATTTTAAGTAATGAATAAGTCTTGATAATTATTTTGTCTTGTTTAAATTAAGAAGCTCAAATAATTAATTGATAATTATTCATCTTATTTTAATTTTGGCCGAATTAGTTATTTGATTCAACTTGGTCATAAATAAATCTAATTTGATTAGAATAGAAACTAAATGGTCAAATTTTAAATATAATGGGCCATCCTTTTAATTCTTGCACATCTGCAAATATTCATATAATTGCATACTCTCCCACGTTCCTTTCTTTTTATTCTTTTCCAACCAAAGACACGCCCCTCTCCCCTTCTTTCCCCAAAGTGCAAAAGTCAATACCAAGAGCCCTAATTTCTTCATCCAACTACACCACCCATCACCATTGACAATCCCTCCCTTCATATTCAAAAATTGCAGACCTCGAGCTTGATTTGTTGACTTTGGATTAGATAAAATCTCACCCAAATCTGATGCGAATTGGAGCTATCACATCGAGTCCGGACTTTTAGGGGTATGTTTTTTCTCTTGCTTGTTTTTTCTCCTCCATTATTTTCAATCAATCTCTCATCTCTCGCTCCAACGGGATTTGAATTCAAATATCTATTTTTGCTATAAATACATGGTATTGGTGTCATTTAGATAGGGAGAGAGATATAGGGGAAAATCACAGTGATATAGGTTCATAAGAAGAATTTTGATTTCTATAGTTGCTAAGTTAAGAATTTCGAATCTCGAGTTTTCGTCTTAAGCTCTTTGTTCTTTGTCATCGGAAGCTTTCATCGAAGTTCTTTTCACGTGGTGGTGAAATAGTTCGTTTCAACTCATCGTCTCAAGTTTGCTGTCCATAACGAGGTAATCTGCTTTCGCTATCTCTTTAAATTCCTGATTTTGCTTTGTGTTCGCTTTAAGTATTTTAGTTGTTTTGATTTAGTCACTGCTTAACATGTAGATTAATGGGTAAATGCCATATAACTTCTTCTTCTTCTTCTTTTTAGATTTTTTCAGCTCATATTTATTTCCTATTGTTTGTTAGAATTCAGCTTTTGGGTACTGCATTCTTAGTTTCGTTTCCTGCATTCTATTTGCTCAAAGTGCTTCCAGATTTTTATGAACTTGTTGATACCTCGTAAATGTTGAGACAATTTTTTGAAAATATTTTGGCTAAACTTTGAACTTATGGACCCCTTCTCCATTTTATTTGTTTGAATCAGTAGACCTTTAAATTCATGTTTGATCCCTTCCTTGTGAGTCCTCTGTTCCGTGGATAACATGAGTTTTGCTATTCTATTACATTGCTTTAGATTCATACATGCATTTGACTACATTATTTTATTATCATTATTTTTCTTTTGACAAAAATAAAAATAAATGTAAGTGTCAATCATTGGTAGTGAGAAATAACATTTTATTGCTTTAGATTCATACATGCATTTGACTACATTACTTTATTATCATTATTTTTTCTTTTTACAAAAATAAAAATAAATTTAAGTGTCAATCATTGGTAGTGAGAAATAACATTTTATTGCTTTAGATTCATACATGCATTTGACTACATTACTTTATTATCATTATTTTTCTTTTGACAAAAATAAAAATAAATTTAATGTCAATCATTGGTAGTGAGAAATAACATTTGTACTGTTTTATTTGCTACTGTCAAAGGGTGTTTCTTCCATGATATGTGTTAATTGTCAAGATAATAGTTTAGTCACGTGATTTTAAGTGTTACTTGTATAACAATGAGAGTTTAGGTGTTAAGAAATTTAATCAATTTAAATAAGAATTAGCGTAATTATGAAGTCGACTATAATAATTCTTATTATTTTTTACTATTATTATTAATTTTAAAACATTCCTTGTTAAATTGATAGTTTAGTCATTGTTGGGTTTGTTTAGAAAGACTTGCACTTTTTCTTTTCTTTATTTATTTGCATTTTTTTTCCTATCAATCGATATTTGAGTCTAGCATGCCACTAACCATTTAGTTGAAAATTGAAATTTAATATGTCATATGTTCAACTTTCCTTAAATTTTAATTCGACTATAAGTTAAGTATTAATTTTTCCTCCATGTTTACCTTGCATGAACCCCTCTTTGGTTTGAGTCCATTCAACTCCCGTCTATCTCTTCCCTTTGCATTTCGGATGTGCCATGGAGTCCCGAACTCATCACTATCGAGTTGAACTCGTCATTTCAAGAAATTGGAAGCTGAAACAGGTCTCGAAAAGCAGAAAAATGGGTTGTATACATTTGATATACACTGATATACATAAGGGGTATACACAAACGGGAATTGAGCCAAGAGCCCAAATCAGCAACGAGTTTGGCCCAAAAAAGGGCCCAAATTCATCTTCTCCTTTATTCTCCTAGATTATTTAATTATGATTATTTATTATTAAATTATTTTTTTATTAACTCTAACTTTAAATAACTTAATTGAACTCCCCAAAGTATGAACTATTTTCTTTGTGTTGGTTTACTTTAATAAATTTTATTTTATCAACTCTTGCACCCTTATTTACTTATTCAAATGTTTTATATTCAAAACTTTTACCTGCTTTTAACTAGTTTAAAATGATTTCTTGGTTTATCAACTAAATTGGTGTAACACTCAGAACATTTCAAAAGTGATTTTTCAAAAGATAGTAAAATTACGGCATAACACTCACTAGCCACGAATCTGAGTGTGAATGCCGGAATCTACATCATGAAAAGATGCAGTGCAGGGAAATATATGTGTCAATACGCGGAATGTACTGAGTAAGTAAGGGAGGACACTATCATAATCATTTAGAGAATCAAGAACAAGACAGTGAAATAAGATTTTCCAAGATCATATTAAAGTAAAAGTGTTGAAGAGAAAATAATTGAAGTCCATGACCAAGTATCACAAAAATCTCTACATATAGTTGAGTCTTTTTCAATAGTCTTGCATGATCATATACATAAATATACATACTTAAAATGAACCATATAGTCCTAAAAATATATGATACAATTTGCATATTTTGGGGAGTTTCTTATAACCGATATACACCGTGTGAGCTCATGATGTGCAATAGCTAACCCAGTTGGGAGGGTCTCCTTATACCTTGCCAAAGTATAAGACCATATCATATCTATGTGGATCCACTAATCTGAGCCTCTCAGGGCCATAAGGTCAACCGACAAAGCGATGAAACATAATTCTACATTGGCGCATAGTTATGGGACTTGAGTTTTCTAAACCCGCATCCTCTTGGTACCAGATAGTACTTCCAAAATACCATATATTCATATAATGCTCATAGGTATGAAAACTACGTATCATCTTGAATCATATATGAGGCTAAGCTCAAAAGTCATATCTTAAAATAACATGTATTTAGGTTGTAATTCATATCATGCTAGTTTTCATGTTTAAAATCCATAAGGGTTTGAATGACCTAAGAATCATGCTAAGTCAGTACCATAAGGTTGCAAAATCAAAGTGACAAAATGAAAAACATAGTTTATTGAAGAAAGATCATAATTTCATAAAAAGCCCTAGCTTTACTTCTAATAATCTTGTGAAATTATTGAGAATCAAAATACTTAAAGCATAAGAGTGAAAAAGAATACTCTCATTGAAGCCTGACATACCTTAGTAGGGAAGTTTGATGTAGAATGTTGAAAGATGAACCGTAGTCTTGATGTTTTTTGAAGTTCTTGAGCGTAGAATTTTAGGAGTGAAAGAGAGGATTCAATTATAAAAAAAACTAATTTTATACGTGTTTAGGGCTATTTAGATGACTCCATGGTGGTGTTTAGGACGAAAATACCCTTTAAAAAAAGAGATGGAAGTTGGAATTCTATTCCAGCGGACAGTGAGGTCCGTATTCACTCCGTAACACGGAGCCATTGTGGAGCTGCTGCCAGGCTAGAGCGTCTCCAATAAATCAGTCATAACTTTTTATGAAAAACTTGGATTAATGCAAAATTAGTGGCGTTGGAAAGAGTACTCATAGATCTTTAATTTGATAGGTTATGGATCACCTAACTCTTCATATTCTAAGAGATATGGTTGTTTGAAGTTGACACTTATATGGACTTATGCGAAAACTTAGCCGATAGAAATGCTTTGAATTTGTCTTGGTATTAGAGGTCCCTTATGACGCTAAATCACTTTCGATACCCTTTATACATTTGTTAAAGAACCTTAAAACAATTATCAAGTTGGAACTCACCCGGTTCAAACTTATATACTTACGACGAACGATTCAGATTCTAAGAATAGAATTGTGAGGTGTTACAAAGTCACAATAGTTAATAATTCAAAATATTTATACAGTATTTGAAAAAATTATGGTCAAACAAATATTCTTTGTCCAAACAGTAACTAAGACAAACGAATTGAATACCATGTGTAATTTCCAATAAGCAAAGCAATATATATATATCCATTCCAATCTATATATATATATATATAAAGGAGAGTATAGAAATGTTGATGTGGCATGCTTCTAAGTTCAGCATTCACATTTATCCTTTTTTTGATATTTTATTCTTTTTTTTTCTATCTAATTAATGTAAAATGTCTAAAAATTAAATAGTGGACCGTTACCTATAAACTGAAAAGACTCATAAATTATGTCATTTAACGCCTAGAAAGCCCAAAAGTCATCATTTGAAATATAAGAAGGAATCACACTGTTGGCTCATCCAATGCATTATGTCAATTTTTGTGCTGTTCTAGAGTTGCACCATGGTCAATAGGTAAAAATTTTATTTTATTTTTCAAAATCTATTCGAATTGAAAATCTAAAATAGTTACAAATTCTATTATAAAAATGTGTTTGACAATCCTTTGGCAGCAACAACATTCAAATCATCGTTTGAAGTACTATTCTTCGAAACATGATGTAAATCCTTGATAGATGATTCAACTTCCAAAGCCAAAACATGATCTCCTGAACAACCTTCTGCTAATTGATTTACAGTATCTTCATTTGCTTCAAAATGCTTTGAACCAGTCACTGATCCCGTTTGAATATGAGTTGTGTTGGAAGCAAGGTCCATCGCTATTGGATATGAGATAGATGACTCTTTGTTTTCGGATTGTTTCATCAAAGGAGGCCAAAGATGTATTGCCCTCAACCGCAGTGAATGAATTGTGAACGTTTGGCAAGGAACTGATTCCATCAACAAGAGACTCCATTGTGTTCTTTAGTGTAAACACTGCCATTACACAATTAAAAGTGAAGAAAAATTAGCTACTTTAACAGTTTGACCATGAATACTTTTTACTTTTTTCCGGAGTTGAATTCTGGATATAATATTTGGCCATAAAATTCGGAATTCAACTTCATTGTTGAAGAAAATTTAAAAATAGTTATAATTTTTATTATAAAAACGTGTTTTGTAAATTTTGTAGTCAATAGCAGGTTTACATGTCTCTATTTGGTTCTTTTGGATCTCTTATGTCTATTCTGTTTTAGTTCTTAAAATGCTTGTGTTTAACTCAATAACATAATACGTAATAAACAATAATATGTTTGAAGCAGTGTTGTTGTCTTGCCGAGATAAAGTACAAGTGGTGTAGATTTAATGAACTTCGCAAGCATGAATGCTCCTTTGCTATACCAAGCCATAGTTAACATTCTCTTATTTGTCATTTTTTCTTTGAAAAGATAATTCTATTGGGCTTTTTTTTTTTTTTGCTTCAATTTAAAAGGTACGAAAAAACTCTACTAATAAATATAAAATTACATATCTTTTGAGCGAGGAAACACTTATAATCTATTTGAAATATTATTCTTGATCTATTTTTTTCCTTTTGGAATATGTTTTCATTTAATTTCTACTAATAGTTTTTTCCTAAATAATTTTCTTTTGCAGTTTATTTTTCAAGAATGCTACTTAATTTTTTATAGACTTTTTTTGCTAATATTTATAATAAAAAATTAAAAAATACTATGGTATGAATAATCAGTATATAAATTCTAATATCAGTTAAATAAAAAATAATGAGTATTATATAAAGTTGGATATGAATTCATAGGTGATATGACATTTCTTTGGCCAAAATTATATTTATCTTCTTTTTTCTTTATTTTTATGTGTTAATGTGACAATGAATGACACAATTATTAGTACTCCACTTTAAATTTTCCTTATTGCACATTTTATGTGTTGCTTTTTGGTCCATTTTTTTTTTCACTCTTAACAGACTTTTGCCCGTTATTTAATTACAATTAATACATTGAATATTGATTCCATTATAACTCCTAAATGTACATATTTATTTAATTATTTCTGTTATTATTTCATATTTGTAACTCATTTATTGTGGTTGAGTCTTTTTATCTTCATTTTGCTTATCTGCATTTTTATCATATTTTGATGGAGATATTTAATTGTTTAGCCTTAGAAAAAGATGATAAGACTTCTTCAAGTGAAGAATGAAGACAAAAGTTGTAAGTAGCTAAAAAATGTGCAAATGATATAGTCAATGACGGGTGAATAAGTAATCTTGAATACATTTTTAATGCCCGTGGAAGACGTTATGTATTTGTAATTTCTTGGGACAAAAACACTGTTACTTGAATGTAATTAATTCTATTTATCCTATTTTTAATTATCGTTTTGGTGATTTAATAATATGTTATTTTGACTAATAATAATATTTTTGGTCTCCACGGGGTGTGAAGTTTTGTAGAATTACTTTCTTGGTGCAAAATGCAAATATTGAAGTGTCAATCATCTATTTTATGTTTCACACTTTTGTCACCATTGTAAATTCTTAAGTTAATCTCAACCATCGTCAGAAATTCATTAAAAAATGTACGTTCATAAATTACGAGTTTTACTTTATTAGATCACATGTATCAATAAAATTCTTTAAAAAACTTTTATATCATGGCATTGGCGGAGGAGCAATAGGAAAATAGAAAAATATGTAATTTTTTTAATATAAAAAAATGGAGAAATTCGAATTTTTACTACTAAGAATGGTGTTCCATTAATGAATCGCAAGAGGAGGGAGCATACACAACCTCATTATGGGTGCTTTTGGATTTGAAGACTAAAAGTATATTTTTAAAAGGGGTTGTTGGGTGTATTACAACTTCCTCTATATGCGAAATTTGGGGAAGGAATGAACCACAAGAGTTTATTGCATGTGGTATGTCTTACATTTCTGCAAGAAGCTATTTTCACGACTTGAAACTGTGAAAATTTACAATTCATAAATATTTACAATTCTTCAAATATTTAGGTATTAACCATAATACTTATTCATAAATGTAGTAAAACTTTTCATAACCGCGCGAAGCGCGGGTACGTTGACTAGTATCGTATAAAGATACAAAATTGCAAAGATATAATTTTCAAAATAATCATATGATGTATCTTGTTTTGTTATCATACATAAATGATATGTTTCTACTATATTTTTAGTCAAAACATATTTGATTCCTTTCCACTCAATTATATTTTTTCATGAAGTATAAATATCCAAATCATAATTAGAATTTGCTAATCAATTAAATTTAGTCATTGATTTTTCTATATGTCACGTGTCTTCAATTTAAATAAGATTAAAAAAAATAAAAAATAAAATAGAGAGGAATCGAAATCATAAAATTTTAACCTCAGAAAATTCTTGAAACATAATAATAAAAAATGTTTGATATTTTAAACTTACTTTTCAAATTAAATATCTTAAGAAAATAATACTATAGTTATTATATACCCAATCAAATAAAAAGTTTTTCTTTCTTCAAGTATCTTTATATTTCTAGAATAATGTTAATAAGTCTTTGTAATAGTTATATCAATTTAAAGACGTTGAAATATATTTTAAATTTAAAATTGATAAAATCTTAACTTACATCAACAATGTCTCAAGAAATATAGATTTAAAACAAAATTTTCCTTTTAAAAAAAATAATAATTAAAGACTCTCATTAAAATTTGATTTTAGGTTATCAACTTAATTTAGTTGTTATTAACGTTTGTGAATTGTGAGTAGAAAGGAGATAATTAGTGTGAGATACCATTTATAATTATTATTTTTTTACTTTCATCTGAGCATCATTTTACTGAATTTAAGAAGCTTATTTAATAAATAAATAATTTAAAAATAATTTGACTTATCAAAAAATTTGAAAAATATTTTTCTCTCTACCAATTACACTGAAAAATCTTAAACTTAATGTGAAGGTATAATTCCCAGACTGTTCTTTTTTAATTCCCAGATTGTAATCCCACTCTCAATTTTTTTTTTTTAAAAAACTTAAAATTTAAAGTAAAGAGGCATAAATAATTTTTTTCTAAAAAACTTAAAATTAAAAGTAAAGAGGCGTAAACATTGTACTTTCTAGTGAAGTGTACCTACTGCATTTGAGAAGTAACGAAAAAAAAAATGGCTTCGGAATCATCGTCGGCGGTGTCTCCGATGACGGTGGAAGAGTTGACGCTGGCGGTGAAATGGAGCGGTAAAGAGCACACCGTCAGAGTCTGCGGTGATGACACCGTCGGCGAGTTGAAACGACGGATATGTGAAGTCACAAATGTTTTGCCTAAACGCCAGAAGCTTCTATACCCAAAAGTTGGTGCAAAACTCGCTGATGATTCTCTTCTTCTATCTCAAATTCCTCTCAAATCCTCCTTCAAGATGACTATGATCGGGTGAGCTTTTCCCTCCTTTTTTTAATCCCCAAAGTCGGGTCCGAATGTACTGAATATGATGTAGAGTTTTCGTATAGACGGACGATGCTGATTAATTTGGGATTGAGATTTAGTTGTATGATTAATTACAATCTCTATATGTTGATTTTTTAATATATTTTTTTTAGTATATACTATTTTATGACTGATGAAGGTTTTGGGTATGCTTAGGCAGATTAGAGAATCTCGTCTTTTTTTTGCCTTTGCTGGGATTTGAACTGAGTTTTTAATCTCATTTTGAACAGAAAAGTATACAGAGACATATATGCTGATTGTCAAATTGTATAATTTTAAGTATGAGTTGATAACTTATAAGCATGTCCTCATTTTAATTGTTCTTACCAACAACCTGTATTGGTGTCTTTTGTCGTTAAATTTGTAGCCAAGATAATAAGGTAGTTTGAATTAACCAATTAGTAAATGTAAAACAAGTCTGGATATGAAAAATGAAATAAAATAAGATCTCATCAATCGAAATAATTCTTAACTACTTATACATTTTGGGTAGAGGATGGATCAAGTAGAGAGAAAGATCTCCTTTTTATTGTTATTTTCCTTACTGAGCAAATTGCATGATAGGTATCAGTTGTGTATGATTTAAATGTAATTTTTTTTCTCTTAAAACCAGATGCTACCTAGCATTTTGCATCTAAATGAATCACTATAGCAGATGAACATGTGACACCGTGTCGTACCATTATTTTTAAGTCTATGCTGCATGCATTAATGCATTTGACATTAGAAAAATATAAATCTTTGGCAGTTATTGGTGAGTACTGAATGGCCAAGTAGGTTTCCCATGTATTTAGCAATAGTCGAATGCTCAAAAGGATATTGACAGTTATGCTTATCACAACAGCCAAGCTAAGAGTCTTATGAGACCTGTTTAAAAAAAGAAAAGATAAAACCAAAAGAAAACATTCACGTTAATGATCCACAAACCAATTTGAACAATTTTCGGCTAGACTCAAGAAAACCCTTCGGCGAAGCTGTACAATTGCATATTTCACTGGACACCAAGATAGACTGTTATTTTCTTCTGTTAGTGTTCCTTTGGTGCAAGTGTTCCATAAATGTTATATTCACAGGTTAATTTTCCGGCCTCATACCATGTTTGATTGCTTATGATAAGTTGTTGATATTCTTAGTATGGAAGGTGAATTATTAATCTTGTGCATGTTTGATGTAAGGTGTTCGGCTATAGGGAATGAGAACATTTTCCGTTGTTGTCCCATCTGATTTCTTTTAGTTGGATCACTTTAGGCTCTTTAGATGCAACTCTCTTTAGGCAATTTGAGAGGGGAAGTCTCTCCATAAAGGAATACCTTTTCCGATGCAGGATATTTAAGAGGAAGGCTGAGATGACAGGCTTTTCTTTCAAGCCTTCTTTAATATGCTTATCTTGTTACAAAAGATTATGTGTAATGAAAGCCATCTTTATTATGTGGTTTGGTATGAGAGAGTGCTTTTGCATCTTATTCTGAAGGAAGTTCCCTCTTAACTTTTTTCTGGTCAATTTATGCCAAGTAGAATCATGGGTGCTATATAATATAGATCAAATTGCTGATCATTTGAGGTGAGATCTGGTAGCACCAAGTCTAACCTTCTCTTTTTTACCATAAGGTTTGCTAGAACAGTTAAGCAATACATGTATTGTTAGATGGAGAGAATAATAATATGGAGATTGTAATTGTAAAGAATCACAATATGAAATTATAAAGTAGCAAGGATCCACAATATGAGACATTCATATTGTGCTTGATGTCCAGGCTATTTGCATGGATTGGAACCAAACTTGAACGTCTGGGCAATAATGCCCTAGGTTTTAATATATCAAATAACTTACTCATTTATTAAAAAAGTTACTACAACAAAAATGGTAAAATCATTCTTAAATATGATTCGTTATATTATAATATGTAAAATAAGCACAAAATTCTGTATTTCAATTAGAAGTACAATAAAAGAAACTTGAAGAAAAAAACATTTAATTTGCATGTGGTCTATAAGTGGGTTAAATTACCTTCCTACATCAGCCTAGATTATTATCTTTTTCAGTGTACCAAGAGATAAATTTTGTCATTAATGTCGTAATATGGTTGGATTCTAATCCATTTATTGTCAAAAATCACCTCCAGGTGATATTGGATAATGCAACCAAATGGCCAATTTGAAATATGGCATCTAATCCGGGTTTAAGTTGACATACCAGATGTTGGCTAGCGATATAATTGTCCACTCAGTTTTTTTTTTTGATATTTTCTAGATAATTTGTTTGATGTTATGTTCTTGTTGATGCTTGAAATATGAAAAGTACATCCTTTATTTTTCTTCAATTTATAATTCCATTTATTTTTCTTCTCTCTTTCTCTCCTCTTCCCTTCATCTTTAGGGATAAGTTATTATGTGTGTCGTATGTGCATTGTTGCTTGAGTTTATAAAATTTGAATTATGAGAAGAAGAGTTCAATTATGATACAGTATTAGATTTTTATTACTGTATCCATAAGTCTTCTATGAACTCTTGTTTAAGTTCATATTGCTACGATATATTGCAACTAAGCTTATTGAAGAAAAAATTGCTAACTATCAGACTTTAATTAGGGGTAATGAGTACAACAACATACCCAGTATAGAAATGAGTAACTGTTCAATTTTATTAGGGGTAGTGAGTATTATTTTGATTTGCAGGACAGTTGAAGATGATATAATTGTGGATCAAGTGGAATCTCCAGATATCATTGATGATTTTGAGATTGAGCAAGACGAAGCTGTAGATATAAAGGATAAAGAAATCAACAAAGAGAAGTTGAGAAGGCGCATTGCACAGCACAAGGTTGTTCCCTTAACACTTCCCTATTCTTTTAATGAAAATTGGATGTACATGAAACTTGTGGACCTTTTACGCTGATACCCTTCATACTATATTTGTTTTTACTTGTATGCGTCATTGGAAAAACTAATTGAACACATTTATGGAGACAATCATTCTTTCCTATGCGCGGAGAGATTGATGGTTGGATTTGGAAATTGAGGAATTCTTTCTACAATTATGAAAGAAGAATAATGTTAACAAAAGTTTATAATATGGAATTATATTCCGTTATAATTCAAGATCTTTTTATATTACCATCTTGGATATTTTTTTTTTTTTGAGGACGACACCATCTTGGATGTTGATGTGAAGGAAAGTTGTTTTATTCAAAGAAAACGAAAAAAATTGGGTCTGGAGTGATTTAGAATTTTGATCAAGGTTAGATTTTTTTGCCTTTTGTTTTGTAAACCAAGAAATCCATTGTTTTCAAATTTTAAAGTCCGTGTATAACGTGCCACCCCTCTGCCCATTTCCACCTTAACAACAGACTCAGTTCATCGAATGATTCAAACTCAGATGCACACCTACCATGTATATCTAATAGTTGAGAAATGATTCAGGAAATATTTATACTTAGAAGTGATGGAACTTTTTGGGACTTGAGGTTTAGGAGGAATTTTCAGGATTGGGAGGTGAGCGAGCTCCAGAGATTGTTAGAGTTACTTCGAAAGCAATGCGAGCCAGTCGACAGATCCAATGCTTTGAGTTGGGAGTTGGGTAATGACAATATGTTTCCGGTTAAGCCCTTTTATGCATAGAAGCTTTTTGGCTAGGATAGATGATAACTTTCCATATGCATCAGTTTGGATACCTAAGGTGCCGAGGATGGTATGCTTTTTCATGTGGCTAGTTACTAGAAGGGTGATTTTGATGGTAGAGAATCTTAGGAACAAAAGGTTCTTTGCTTGAGCTGTTGTTTCCTTTGTAAGGGTGTTTCCTTTCTGAGGATATGGGTGAGGACGTGGAGCATATTTTATTACATTGTGAATTAATTTGCCACAGGGTGATGGGAGAATACTTTTAGATGGTTCGGTGTTTCTTGGGTAATGCCAAGATCCGTGAATGAATTGATGTTCACGTGGAAGAGTGGAGCTAGGAGAAGAAGGCACAAAGCTTGGAATGTTACTACTCTTGCTTTAATGTGGGTCATTTGGGAAGACAGAATAGGAGAGCTTTTGGAGGGGTGGAGATGAGCTTTGCTCATTTAAGGAGTAGTCTCCGATTCTTAATTTTTTTTGGTATACCCATGTAGTTCCTGTGTGTATAGAGGATTGAGTGTCTTTTGGAGAGAACCATTTTTTGTAGGTTTCTCCTCTTGTTGGTATTCCACTTGTAAATGGCCAAGTGACCCTGACATTATCAATGAAACCTTTTACTTGATCAAAAAATTAAGTGATCATCAGATATTCTTCAAATTTCTCTCTTTGGACTGAAAATAATGAGGATATTGTGTGGCTTGCTTCATTTGCCTCTATTTGGTATATTTAAATGATGGGAACTTCTGCTTCTCAACAATATAATGGTTTGAGTTGTAACATAGCTAGACTAATTTATTATTATCAGTTTTCAAAATACTAATTTATTAATTTTTACTACCAGCCCTCCTTCACCCAGGAAACAAAGAAAAGAACCAAAACAAAAAAATATCAGAAAGTATTTTGACTATTCATTATCAGTGCACAGATTCTTAAATATTTTTCTAGAAATAGCTAAGTTGCTCTTTTGGTAAGATGTGGCTGTTGGTGCATTCAACTATAACTAGTTATAGTTATTTAAAATTGCATCCAGTATACTTTCTCAATAATAAACAGCTGATATGTGTGGCTTAAAAACACATGATGTGTGACTTTCCTTTTTATGATGATCATATTGGTGATTATTCAGATTGTGCTCCGTAATCCTTGCCGTGAAGGTAAAAAACTGCTTGTTCTGGATATTGATTATACTTTGTTTGATCACCGGTCAACTGCAGAGAACCCACTCGAACTCATGAGGCCATGTAAGTATCTTATTTGTCAATATTTTCCTGTTATCCTTAGCTTGTTTAGCGTTTAATTTTGTCAATTACTGCATGCAGATCTTCATGAGTTTCTCTCGGCTGCTTATGCAGCATATGACATCATGATATGGTCGGCAACCAGGTGAGTATTTGCTTTTAGGACCATTGATAACTCTGATGTTTTTGAATATCATAATATTTTTTTGGGAAAGAGGTTTGTGATCTATATGCATTGCCTTACTCATATTCTTTTTGCAGCATGAAGTGGGTTGAGGTGAAAATGAAACAACTTGGTGTACTCGATAATCCAAACTACAAAATTACAGCTATGCTGGACCATATGGCCATGATAACAGTACAATCGGATCATTATGGAGTTTTCGATTGCAAGCCGTTAGGCCTAATTTGGGCTCATTTTCCAGAGGTTGGATTTTTTTATTTTATTTTATTTAGTTGCTTCTTCTTCAATGAATTAATGGCATTAAACATTATGGTGGCATCACTATCTAAAGTTCGATATTCTGAATAAGTGTCTGAAAGATGGTAATTTGGCACACTAACATGTAATCTTGATTACTGTGCAGTTTTACAGTCCCAAAAATACTATAATGTTTGATGACCTGCGAAGGAACTTCGTGATGAACCCTCAAAATGGGTTGCCTATAAAGCCATTCAGAAAGGCACACGCTAATCGGAGCAGTGATGACGAGCTCATGAAGCTCACTCAATATTTGTTTGCCATTTCAGATCTTGATGACTTGAGCGTTCTCAATCATAAAAAATGGGAGTCCTTCGATGGAGTCAGTTTCAAAAAACACAGATATTCCTAAGCGTCTGCAACTCCTCCCGAAGTCGACGGAAAAATGATTTGTGTTGGACAATACAAAGAGAAATGTATCCATTCCGTTCCACTACAACTGAATATTTCTGATGTATACTTCGAATTATTAGGCAAAAGGGACTATGTTTTGCTCAAGTCATTTTGTATTTGGATGATTATGGATTTTTGTATTTCATTAGGTTACTTATTCTACTAGTCATGGTTGTTAACATTATTGTCTGATTCAATGCTAAAATCCAGACTTTTTATTTGTCTTGAAGCATTTCATCTTTCATATTCCAGCGAAGTGCAAAAAATGGGCAAGTAGGATTTTTGGTCCTTCAGTTATTGCTAAATTTTAATTTTAGTCCTTGTGATATGTATGATTTAGCACATTTAACTCCAATTAATTGATATGTGCATATTTGATCCCTTTGCTCGTGAATATTCACAAATTTAACATAATTATTAAGCATTTTATAACTTAGTTATTCATGTGTTTTGTCAAACTTGTGTTTTTACTCCATATTAAACGGTAATATAGTTCAAAGAAGAGTTCAAGTCTGACACACAAAAATTTCAGTTAATTGATGATTAGATGTGTTTTTTTTATTTAGATTTCACAAGGATCAAAATTAAAATTTATCAATAAGGAACCAAACTGCTATTGTCTCTAAATAAATATGTACGCATCCTGTAAGTTTGTAGTTTGATTTTGCATATACTCCCTATTGAAGAAATGAAGTACGAAAATAGCTACATGAGCTTTAATTTGATTATGATATAAAATGGATTATTCTGGAAAGTTTGCTTTGGTACAGACTGGAATTTTATAAGTTGGACATAACATTACTTAAATAGTTTAAAAGACATGTGAGGTGTACGTAGCTTAGTTGGAGAGTTGTCCACATCTTCACCCTGATATAAAGGGTTTAAATCTCATTGTATTCCCCACGCAAATACAAAAAAGTTCTTAAATTATGAATCTATAAATATATGATTCTCACGTAACAATCCATATACTATTATCATTCATCTCGTTAAACCAATTATCATTTGTCACATAGTATGAATATGATAAATGTCACAAAAATGGAAAGCATTATTAGCAGTAACATATTTTGTACAATTAGAGATTAATTCGTAACATTACATTCAAACGTCATCCTATAGATACGCATTCTTAGTACTAAGTCATATAGTCTTAATTATTTTTTGAACAAATAAAAACGATCTCCTTAAATTCATTCTCATTTCATTTATTACTAAATCCAGTGTATTATCTTCCTCTCTCTTTTTTCTTCTTCATTTTCACAATTCTAACAAAATCTCTGAGTTTTATGAATGTATAAATCACCACTGAATTAATTTATTTATTTATTCAAAAAATAATCAAAGATCAATGGGTAATTTTGGTCTAATCTTAGTGTTAGACCTCATATTTCTTATTTATCCAATTGTTTGTGAGTATTTTTCTGTTTTTTTTCTTATGTAATTTTGTTTGTGTTTGAGATTTTGTGATGATTAATTTTAGTTATGATGCAGATGGCTATGATCCAATGGACCCAATGGGTAATATCACTATCAGATGGGATGTGACTACAAGCACTGAGGTTAATCACCAAGTAAGTTTTTTTTCGTTACAATTAAAATACACACAATAGTATAACAGAAAATTAATAAAAGATGCTCATAAGGTTAGCAATCCGGTTCAAAGCCAGTAGCATGATAAGACGACTTCTCAGTCCTATGAATTGTTCATTATATTAGGGTAAGTGTTGTTTGTGATGTGGTAGAGGGCCGGGCCTGGGCCATTATCAACTGAGTTTCGAACCTTAGCTGAAAAATGACATTGTGAT
Source organism: Solanum chiquidenum (assembly GCA_029582725.1). Classification (NCBI taxonomy): domain Eukaryota; kingdom Viridiplantae; phylum Streptophyta; class Magnoliopsida; order Solanales; family Solanaceae; genus Solanum; species Solanum chiquidenum. The sequence continues at coordinate 3,532 of JAJOOS010005166.1, read as the reverse complement.
AAATAGTTTTTTTTTTCTTCATGATTTCTGATTGTTATCATTTATTTTTTTACTGTTATTATAGTTGTTGAGTTATAATAGTAATGGTGGTGTTTGTGTGATTTTGGGCAGATCCACTTTCTAATTTTATTTTTAAAAAAATTTTTGCTGATGAACGAGGGATTGTAAGATAATTGAATTTTAAAAATAACTGAGATGAAAAAATAGTTAGTTATTAGCTGTTAAGTTTGATGTTTTTTTATAAGTTCTTGTTTGGTAAAAATGATATAGTAAAAGTATGTAGTGAATTAGGAGAAGTAATTCAATCCAAAGAAAGGTTATTTCCACATGCTCGAACTATCCTAAAATGTTGCAGCATCCGTGTTTGTTTCACAAATTCATTGAGAGCTGAATCTTTGTTATAAGAAAATTATGTTAGTTATCTTCTATTTTTATGTATCATATCCCATTGGAGGAAATAGAGATGAATTAGCAAACGTTCTCTCTGTGTATCTCAGATTAGAGTTTCAATCTTCAACTATCAACTTTTCCGTCACGTAGAGCAACCTGGTTGGAAGTTAAGCTGGGATTGGCATGGTAAGGAAGTAATATGGCAAATGTGGGGTGCTGAAACAACAGAACAAGGTGATTGTTCTGCAATCAAAGGAGACACCCCGCCACATTGTTGTCTGAAAGAGCCTGTGATTCTTGATCTCCTTCCCGGAGCTCCGTATAATAAGCAGGTCGCGAATTGCTGCAAGGGAGGAGTGCTGACATCCTTGACTCAGGACCCTGAAAAATATGTGTCTTCTTTTGAGATGAGCATTGGAAGTGCTTCAAATGATGGATCCGGGCCTCGTATGCCTGAAAACTTCACACTTGGGATTCCTGGATATACGTGTGGTGTTGCCGTTAAAGTCCCTCCAACCAAGTTCCATGAGGATCAAGGACGGCGACAGACTCAAGCAGTTGGTAAGTAAACTAGCTCCTACTCATCCGGATGATCATTCTTCCCTTAACATACTGTAACTTTCAATTTAAATCTAAATCTAAATCTAAATCTGTTTGTAATGGTTGCAGCTACGTGGGACGTGATCTGTTCTTACTCCCAGTTTAGAGCATCATCTTCTCCAGCATGTTGTGTTTCCTTGTCTGCTTTCTACAGCGAAACAATTGTGCCCTGCTCCGTATGCAGTTGTGGTTGTCAGGGACAGCGCGGTGCTGCTCAATGTGTGAAGTAAATATCTTACTCTTTAACCTCAGTGTTCGTACATTATTTAGTCATCTAGTTCCAGGCAGATCGGAGGTATATAGTATATAATATGTTAGCACTGGAGGTTGTTTCCAAGAATCCATAACTCATCCTGACTCCGACTCTGGTTCTGGTTTCCACCAAAATTTGTGTCTGAGTAACAAGTCATATTCAACAAGATTGTTATATCTTGTTCATCTAACATGTCTTTTCTTCTTGTGTGTGGAACTACAGGCGTGGTGAGGTGCCACCAGTTATACAACTAGGCCATAACGAACCACCAACGCCAATACTAGAGTGTACACGTCATATGTGCCCAATTCAGGTGCATTGGCATGTGAAGCAGAGTTATAGAGAATATTGGAGGGTGAAGATGACTATTAGAAACTTAAACCTAGTTAGAAACTACAGCCAGTGGAACTTGGTGGTCCTGCACCCGAATTTGAGAAGTATAACGCAGGTTTTCAGCTTCGACTACATGCCCCTTGATCAGTATGGTGATATAAGTAAGTTATACCAATGCATTTCTTTCATACTATATATGCCTAAACACAAACTCAGCTGGGGTCGGTTATATGAATCGATTCTTTTTTTTCCGTGCAGACGACACAGGGATGTTTTATGGGATTAAGTATTACAATGACATGTTGCTACAAGCAGGAAGGAGTGGGGTTGTGCAAAGTGAGTTGTTACTGCATAAAGATGCAGGGATTTTCACATTTAATGAAGGATGGATGTTTCCAAGAAAGATTTCATTCAATGGATATGAGTGTGTTTTACCTCCACCTGATAAATATCCAATGCTTCCAAATATTAGTCAATTTTTGGCTCCTTCAATCATTGTTTTCTCCTTTTGTTTGATATTAACAATATTTTAAGTAAGTGTTACCAGTAATTAATCTTAATTTATACAGTGATAGTCTCTCACAAGAGGTCTTTGAAGCATAGATGTAAGTATGATACGATTATATGTTGTACTTCAAAAGAAAGCTTTGGAAAACAACATATTTGAGGATCTCCAATTTTGGATGGCCATGGTTGGGGTTGAAAGATTATTGAAGGTTTGGAATGATTTGTGAGTAATAACTAGGTTGTATATAGCATGCAATTATTCTGATTAATTTGTTATGAATTGAATTCTTTTTTTCCCTTGTAGCTTTAAAAATAATATGATGTGATTTGTGAACAATCAAACAAAATAAGTACGCTGAATATAATATGAAGTGATACGATTCTGTCATGACTTACCTGCCACAAATCACAATTCATTAGTTTTGATGCGGTGACTTAAAGAAAATTCATTGATTAACTCAAAATTGTTTTCTCATTTATTTTTTCAAATAATTTGATTAATCATCAAATTTTAACCTAATCAACTTTTGTTTACTTTATATACCAGAGGAATGTGCATGAAAATATAGGAAAGTAAATACATACCTAATCAAAGAAAAAGAACCCTATTTTCACAAGTTGTCTTACCATATCCAAAAAGGACTCTTTTTCAATATTTTACTTAATAAAGTTATTTTTCATACCCCAAATTAACCTTACTACTTAATTAATCGGGTCAATAGAAAAAAAGAAGCATAAAAGCATTCCATGGTTTAGAGAAAAGAACGCAGACGACCTAACCATTTGGTAAGTTGCAATATATGGAATATTTCTTTTCCGATTCGCATACTTAACTTAAACATACCTATACATATTCCTTTTGTTTTTCTTATTTGTTTGTAGCTTTAAAAATTAATTTAACATGATTTAAGAATAATCAAACAGAATAAATTGATTGAATATATTTTTTCTCATTTATTTGATTAATCATCAAACTTTAACCAAATCAACATCTATTTACTTTATATACCAAATGAATGTACAAGAAAATATGAGAAAGTAAATCTGTACCTAATCAAACAAAAAGACCACTAATATTTTGACAAAGATTGTCTTACCAAATCTAAAAGGACTCTCATTTAATATTTTACTTAATAAAGTTGTATACCATATTCCAAATAAACCCGATTTATTAAGTTGTATTTGGATGGTTTTATCTTGGAGGTTCCAAGAAAAGAATGCATCCTACTAAGCTGACGTAGACGATCTACCCTTAGCTGTCAAACTTGGAAAGTTACAATTACTCTATTTTTCTATATTATATTTCTTTTCCAATTCGGGACACTTACATACCAAAACTTTTAGCATATTATTTACCAAACCTCCCAAGAGCATTCGATTCTCTTTCCTATTCAAATTAGGAATACTAATTATAATTTCCCCCAAAACACCTATATATATATATATATA
>JAJOOS010005165.1:0-16487 GCA_029582725.1 Solanum chiquidenum | reverse complement strand
AAGTTTTCTGTCACGAACCACGGACCTGCAGGACGGACCGTGAGTCCATCTACGGTCCGTGGATGGTGTCCGTGAGTGCCACCTGTAACACCAGAAAAATCTGAAATCTCCATTTTCGGATACGGGGTGTTACATCGAAAATCCCTTTAGAAATCATCTAAATCGAGCTACAAGGGTTCAACAATGGGAGAAAAGGGAAGAAATCCAAATTTTCAGAGGAAAACAATGTTCATACATCAACTACTCTCGCGATCACAACCTAAGGCCTCGTGAGCACGATGAGTAAATAGGTCAACTCATTAAAGTTGACCATTGTGATTGCGATTGCGATTGCGATTGCGACTGGGACACACGTGATCACGATAACCAAGAAATTGACTCTGTGTGACCTTGACAACCGTACACATAATCGCGAGGGCCACACAAGCAACGCTACACGATCAAAAGATTGCCTCACAATCGCAATAAACAACTAATCAGACACTAGAGATCAGAAACCAGCAATTCACACAATGAATAAAATCACCGAATGGACCCTCGGGATTCATTCAGAACCCTGAGTACACAAACCAGATAAGCTACCCAATTAAACTCAACATTTCAGACTCAATGCAACCATCAAAACACGAATCTGAAGTCTCCTTGATCCAAAACCCAGGAAAATCGCAATAAACTAACTTAACTCTCAAAAAGATCAATCTAACATCGGGGCCTTTAAAATATCAACCAAGATCTCTCCTAAGTCTAAAATCATTCCCCAAATCCGTTGGAACCATTAAAAATCTAATTCGAGGCACCGAATTCCAAACATTGACAAAAGCCAACCCTTGGTCATAAATCACCCAAACTTCCAACTCAAGAGCTCAAATCCACAAAACAACCTCGAATTTGAAATCAACAACTCTCCTTGATCAAATTTGACATTTCAGAACTGATGGAACTAACAAAATGCCGTTACGAGACTCGAAAATCCGATTGATACCAAAAACCACTTTTGAACACTTTACACCTTCCAAAAATCATAGCTTTTTAATAGTATTTCCAAACCAACTTCAAAAACTGAATAAAAATGACTCGGGACAACTATCGGAAGGGTTAAAATGGTAATTTTTATGAAAAAATCCAAAAATAACCTTACGGGTCATTACACATATATAGTTTGCTTCCCGACTACTCCTTCAAGCCTCCATCATCAGCAACTTCTCCCCCATCTTACGAGTGAGGAGAGGGGTAAATCCACCCCATCTAATCGTCGTTTCATTTACTATCTTCTTCCCCCTCTCTCGCTTAATTTCCAGGTCCATCACCAAAAGCTTATGTTGGATAGTATGATTATCACTCGGGGTAACCTTGCAGTCCTTACAAAGGCCTTTATCACCCTTCTTGAGGAGTAAATAATCTATCTGTTGGCCACTGTGCTACAGAAGGTAACCAAATGGTTCTCTATCTTTGGAAAGCACGAGTTATCTACCACCAACTCAAAATATTTAGCAAAACCTAAGAGTGAGGCTCCAATTCCGTTTCAATCCCCAAAACTACAACCTCCCTGCACATCGCCACAACAACTAGATGTTCCCTAATATGGCCATTGAAATCTCCACCAATGAATATCTTCTCGGTGCGATAAACTCCTCACGGCCTCATTCAAATCCTCCCAAAAGTGTTTCTTGACCTCCTTGTCCAAGCCTACTTCAGGCACGTAAGCGCTTATAATGTTCTAATTAAACCTTCCAATGACTAGCTGAAGCATCATCATCCTATAATGGTCAGGAGTCCTCCTAAACTCCACCACTTGATCCCTTAAGTCCCAATCTACTAAAGTACCTACTTTATTTCTATCCCATGAGCCCCCTGAGTACCACAACTTACAGTCCACATCTCATGCCTTGACACCTACTCATCTAATCTCCTGGATACAAGTTATATTAATCTTCCTTTTCTTTATGTTCTAAGACCCTAACCTTAAACCAGAGGACCTCTTACCCCTACTTACCACTCATGCCCCTCACCCCTGCTCCCAATCGAGGACATACCTAGTCCAACATTGTTCATCAAAGTCACTAAAATAGATGAAACCTAAACAGGGAATAACTAAAGTAAGGGAGCTATATCAAAATTAAAGGCCAAGAATTAGAATCATTAAGCAAGAATCAATTTTAAAAAATAGAGCCAATGCACCGAAAAGCACCAATCAACAAGAAATAGAGCAGAAATTGAGCACAATCTATAAGATTAAAACCTCAACAATCAGCACATGAATTTTAGGTAGAACAAGAAAGATAACAACCCACGAAAGATTTTCTAAAAAATCTATACTCAAAATGAATAAATAAAGAGAAGAATAGGAACGATTGAACCTGGCTGGTGGTGACGAGAACTGGACATCATCAGGAGTCCCTACAGTTCTGTTCCTTGCTATATAGATCTGGCCGGACAGCAGTGGTCTCACCAGAGAGGGTGAAGGGAAAGGAAATTTATGTTCCCACAGAATCATTAGATACTTTAATTCATGTTATTATTTTACAATAGAAATCATTTCACTTCATTAGCAATATTCCTTCCTGAGTTAGAGGAAAATCCTAAGAACAAGAATTTGCAAGATTTGTAAGCAATGCTATAAAATAAAGATTGTGTACTGAAATTAAGAAGAGTAGAGAAAGAGAAAGACATAAAGTAGTAATAGTAATAACTTTTTTTCTATTATTTTGGTGCGTCTTTCATCTAAAACACAAGGCCCTTTTATAAGCGTTCAAACTTGGGAATCTAGACATGCTATCAAACTTGAAAATCTAGAACACGCTACAGTATATGTGGACCATCGAACACCCACATCCACTAATTGTTTACAACATCCCTTCTTAGATGTCTATTTAAAAAGAAAAAAAAATGTACTATGTTATTTGTAATATGCATTGTTCGAAGTCTCATTAAATATATTACCAGAAAAATTCAGTGACTTGATTAAGGAAAAAGGAATGCATCGTGTATTTACTTCCCTTGATGAAAAATATCACTTAATGATTAACAAGTCACTTTGTTACTTACGGATGAATATGGTCACTTTAGGAATCTTTAGCTTGCAATTAAGCTAGGAGGTGAAAAGGTTGTAAAAATATTTTGATTAACCAATTTAAAATCTTTTAAATAAATAATAATAATGTCATTGAGAGTCATTTCCACTACTCTACTGAATATGCGTACAAAATATATCATATATCTCATATATTTTGATATTTATGCTAAATTAATTTTAAATGGTCAACCCAAATTCAATGAATACTACTACTAATAAATAAGATTGAACATGAAAATAAAACCACGTCTCTTCATCTGCTATGATTATTTCTGCATTTTATGATCTTTCCATCTTCTCTCCTTCCCCTAATTTTGTTGCTGAAACCCTCTACACCCTCCTTCCACTTTTAATTGTCATGGTTTCCTTTTTTAGAGTCGAACTATAAAAAAATTGACTAACATTTTACGATATATTTTTTCATCATATTGATATGCAAGAAATTGCAATTTATAGTATTTTTTGTATAGTTTTTGAATATCTAATTTTTTTTATTTAATATATTGAATTAATGTAATCTAATTTAACTTTAAAAATTAGTCAAATTGACTTTTGAAAAGCGCAACATGACAAATAAAAGTGGACGGAGGTAGTATTAATTATATAACCATAACTCTCAAATATCATTTGTGTGTAATTTATAACACCCTTTCATTTGTCTAATATATTTCTATATAGATTCATTATTATATCATAAACTCTAAATAAGAATTTCTTGGAAAAAGTATTACTTATCCAGAAAATCTGATTAAATAGTGAATTTAAAGAAATTCGCTTGCACACACATCAATTGTGCATTTGTGATATGAGGTTAAAGTTTCAAAGAGAGAGTAAGTAATTTTTCTCCAATACTAATTGAATAAAAAATTGTCTCACTTTCCCCTTATAAATTATGATTCTATTTGAATTTCTCCAATACTATGTAAATTTGTTATAATATTCTCTTGTACATTTATGATCTTGAAGTAGGTATCTATTGTTTTTATCTTTAGTATCTCCTCCCCTAATAATATTTTTAAATGAAATGATACAGATGTAGAGACAGTCAAACAAAGTCAACATCGTTTAATTATTATATGTTCCCTTCGTATAAAGTTTGATCTATACATAGATTTTTGTATTCATTTCATATTTTGCTAATTGAATTTTTTATTTTTTTTCAACTATTGGTTTATATCTCACATACAAATTTTAAGAATATTTATGTGGTTTAGAAAGTTTGAACTAATTGACATAGATTACACATGCAATGCATATCTAATTACCTATTCAAGTATCATTTTTAATATTCATAACCTTCCTGCTTTTCATATTCATAACTTTCAAATGTTTAATTTGAAACTTTAAGATGTCTTTTGATATTCCTTTATTCTTATCTATATAAATTCATCTTTTTTGTTTGATGAAACTCACACCCAAGATTATCCTTTTCATTTTAAGGTTAAAGTAGTGAGATCATCAACATCTAAAGTGATATATCCACCTTAGTCTGGTTTGATATATATATATATCACTTTACTAAAATGAAGTGATTTTTCTATTTGATTCATGCTTTTGTTTGACTTGATGGAAAAGACTTTTGAATTTTGATTGGATATGAGAGAAGGTGTCGACAAAAACTCGGAAAATTATGTACTGATTTTGTATTTCTTTTTCCATGTATATATTGTTATGATTAAAGTCTTAAGAGTATGTCAATATTTTCTTCATGTTTATTTTTTTTATATTTTCTCTCTATTAGTCTTCTTAAATTTAGTTTTCTATAAAAAAAATAGTCATAACATTTATTTGAGATTGTTCCATTTTAGTACTCATTACACACATATTTTCATTGAATTATAATCGTCCTAACGAATTTATGACACGTGTCCAGAAACTAGTATGATAATATGCAATAATTAGTATACGTTGTCGACTTTATCCGATTTGATTGTCATGACTTTCATATATCCATCAATTTTTTATCATCTGCAGTTTCATATCAAAATGAAGTTAATCAAAAATAAAAGTTCAAGCTTTTACATTATTGGACTCGTGCTATCACAGGCAATAACCACCTAGTCTTTACAATAAATGAATAACAACTTGCTTCCACCACTAGCAAAGGACTGAAGATTTGGATGACAATGTATTACAATTTACAACTAACTTTGTATTATTAATCCTTGTATTACAATCTAAGAATAACGTCTTTCTAAACCAAATGACTCCTAAGTTACAGATGACAAAATCTGCAGCTATCACACACTCGTCCAAGAGCTTGTGCCATTTTTTTTTATGACTTTCGTCTAAAATCAGTCCTGCGAAAGGAAAATGAAGAAAATATATAGCAAACACCTATTTCCTCAACGTGATCGACTACTCCATGTCTCCTTGGATGGCTTCTAAATACAGTTAGTACTAAAAGGCAAAATAAGAAACTAAAACAATCATTCTGCTGCATGGTATGCTAGTTGTTAATCAAAAGAAGCATTTTTAGTTTGCAATTTGTTTACAAAAATATGTGGTTTCATTGAACACTTGTAATTATGACCTTAGGCATATATAGTTTACATGAAAGTCCTCTATGATTTACTTAGAAGTTGTGATCTATAGCGATAGTAAAACTTCTTTAACTATAACTAAGTGTGAATTGACCTCTCGGTCATAAGAGAAGGTCGTAGCATGAATCACCCCTAAGGTGTAAAATACTAGCAAAATACTTCATAACATGATCTAGACGCTTATTAATAGAAGATTAGATAGTATGGTCTTTCAAATCATAGGTGCATACGAAAGAAATACTTCAATCCCAAACAAGTTGGTTAAAATAACGGCACATAATAGGGAAAACTCTGTATCATGTAAGGATGGAATGCATCTAACTATTAGGCATTTTGGCCAGGATGTTGTTACGATAATACGTACTTACACATGGTCTAAGTCCGGTTTCCAGATTGGTATCCTAGAAGGATAGCCACTAAGACAACAAGGACCACAACCTGCAATATATTTCAGAGAATAAGAAAATACTCACTGTATTTAGGGAAATCGTATCTAAAGCATGAAGAAAACATCAGCTAAAAACTCACGAAAGTTGAATTGTAATTAGGTCCACTCTTGATTACGAAAGATTTCCTGGTGATCATTGGCAGGTGCATTAGCTGATATTCACAAAAGCTCCAGAAAAATACTAGGTTATGTAATATACCTTTTGTTCAAGGTTCCCGAGTTTTTGCAAGTTCTCAAGATCACTTCAAGCCTCTTTAAAGTTTTTGCCACATGAGGATCTTTATACTCTACCTAAAATGTTCAACCAATCAAGTTGATTAACTAGCACAAGTTTTCACTATGAAATGGAACTTTGACAAATATTTGGAAGAAATTGAAGAAGATGGAGCATAGCTGGAGATATATTTATTATCATTAGGAAGTGAACTAAAGCTTATTGACCATCGATATGATTTTAAATACTAAACGAACATAACATTGATTTCAGCCCATAAAATTTGTGAAAAGATTGTTTAAAAGGTTTCTCATTTAAGTAGCTTATTCAAATAATTATGAAATGAACAATGTTGCGTAGAGGTAAACTTCTCTGATGGACAATAAACTAGATATTACCCACTTTGGTTAAAATAACAGAGAGACTGGCCTTATTTTGGGTTTTCTTCAACTACCAGAAACCTAGTAAATTTTTACAAGCCGTAGTATTTTGTCATTTGTGCTTGTTTCAGTATTTATTTGACATCTTCAAATATGAATGCATCCTTCGTGGAAATTGTTTTTTGTATTGGATTTGCACCCAGTATGATTGATATGATTAGACAGGACATGACACAGTTGCAGCTTACCAAAGACATGACTTTAGATAAAAGGTTGTGAAGGACGCAGATTAGGGCAGAAGGTTAGTAGGTAGTAGAGTGTTTTCTTGCTTAGCCTTCCATACTTATAGTCATAGTATTTCTCCTGTACTTTCTTGTTCGTCGATTTTTGCTACTATCTATTGTCTCTTGAACTTTGATATCGCATTATTTTTGTTGTAGTTACTATTCCTTTTTCTTTCAGAATATTTTGTCATGCTTTCTATATATTTTTGTCAGCTGATTTGCTGACCGTAACGAACTTGACTCTGCCCCAAAAAGGGCGGGAAGACCTTTGACCTGGGCTGGGGAGGGATTGGGGTCGCTTTTCTTTAGGACTTTAGTCCGTAACAAGGCTCGAAGACCTCCGGCTGGATTTGAAATGGATCAGGTAGGGCATCCGTTTACGACGTGGGTGGAATTAGCAGTTTTCTCTATTTTCTTCAATGGTAGGAAATAGGCATCAGCGGGGGTATATGGGAGGAAACCAGTCTGCAGTAATTCAAATTGCACCAAATCCGCCTACATTAGGATTACTCGTTAATGGTTGATCAAATTTGATAGATTCGCCCCCGGAAACAAGAAGTTCTGGTCCGGGAGGGATAATATCAACCACTTGACGCCCATCCGACGCATCCGTTATGGTTATCTCATATCCCCCTTTGTCTTTTCTGTCATGATTTCTTCACTTGCATTATCTCCTTACTGATATTCTTTTCTTCAAGCCGAGGGTCTAGAAAAAACAATTTGTCTACCTCCCAAGGTAGGGGAAAAGTTTACATACCCTCCGCAGACCCAACTTATATGGAATTACACTGGTATGTTGTATGGTATGATTGAGATATTTACCAACTGATAGCCTTTTTTTGTGTGAATCCCCCGGTAGCAATGGGAAAGGAATGCTATTTTACGATTTGGATTTGACGACACAACGTACTAGTTGCAATATTCTTAAACTATGATCTCAAATACATCATTGGATGAAATTTGGGAACACAGTGCATGAAGAATCTGTTTGTGAATAAGATGGCAGGTGGTCACAAGAGACAAGTGTGACGATAGCCGCTTTGCCCAAGGAAGTTTCATCTTTGAAGAGGAAAATGTGAATTCTGATTTTTAAGTTTGAAATACAATAGAATAACTAGAGACAGAGACTCCTTGAACAGCTAATTCAGTAATAATGATTAGAAAATTTCCGGAAGAGCTAATTCTACAAGGTTAGAGGAGTCTGTCGACTGTCATGGTAACATAGCTCTAAACCTCCATGCAATTTTATGCACAAGGTGTCAAGTAACTTGATATAAAGTCCATAACGACACAAGCGCGCATGAAAAGCATACTATGTGTGAATACTTACACAGAAACATGCAGAAATATGAACAAATAGACAAGCACACAACACATGGGAGAATTATGTAGAAAAATAACAATGTGACCCTCAAAATGAGCAAGTGACTACAAGAATAAGAAAGTATCATACCTTGGATTTCAGAATACACGAGAAGTCGAAGAAAGCACCATATACATCTGCCATGTTCCTGGTTCGGTCAATAACCTGAGCGGTGAGACCTAAAAGAAGAACCTAAGCATCTTAATAACTGCTAGTATGATGGTAAGGAGAAGATGGTAACAAAGTTGAATGAGAGTGAGGCTACGAAAGTTAAAGGAAAGCATTAACAAATTTGCGGACTTTCAGGGATCAGATCAATCAAAAAACACAAATGGTAAACAAATAGTGTATGAAGTAGCATGACATGTGTTCTTACCACGTCTCATTTTCACAACTCCTCTGAAGACTTCAATGTTGTTATAGCACTTTGCCAGGGTCCCAATTGCCATGACCTGATAACGTAAGAAAATACTAAGGCAATGCACACTTTCAGAAGAACATTTAACAAGTTAATAATGCAAAAATAGCAAACATACTAATATTCCTGGGCATTATGAATAATAATTTCACAAAGCGCATATATGCATAACAAATCAATCCGATCTGCTGTTTTACCCAGCCTAAAAGAAAATAAAGTTCAAAGGATTATATAAGATATTTTTTTATTTGCAATAACACTAGCCCGATACCTAATGAAAGATGGATGGATGTTTTTGTGGAAATAAGACAACAAGCAAGTCCTTGATCAATCAAGAATAATGAAAATAAATAATTTCAGTAAAAGTAAAGCTTCAGTCAGTGGCAGAGATAAAGGCACGAGAGGGGGTTCAATTGAATCCTCTTTGTCAGGAAATTATACTGCCGAAATAGGGTAAAAACAAATTATTATGGTACATATATCAACCATTGAATCCCCTTGACATAGGGAAGCTTTTTGGTATAGCAGTTTTTCATTTTTTTGAATTCTCTGGTGAGAAATCCTGCCTCAGTCATCGGCTTTCAAAAATTCCATACATTTTCCTTTCAGTATTTTTCAACAGATTATCAAACACAGATGCAAATTACAATCTGAGACACACAAGTTTTGCGATAAAAGTCAAGAACAAGAGCTAAACTAAAACAAAAGACCTGTGGAATAGCACAGAATCGAAAGATAGCAGGATCCCGCAGTGTAGACAAGAAAGTCAAACAATCTTCTACATGTGACAAAGAATTAGTGACCATTTCATTCAGACATTGAATTGCCCTGACAGAGTTCTCCTCATACTTCAAGTCCTGAAGCACATCGACAAATGCAGTCAGTTAAAAAAACAATGAACCCCATATTCGGAAAAAAACATCAGTGTCTGCTATGATGTATTCAAGGTAATTCAGTATCATGAAATTGAATAATATGGCAGGAAAATATGAGATAAGAAATGCCAATTAAAGATTTGAATAAAACACACCTCGAGCTTGTCAATGTATTTACTCCAAATCTGACGAGGCCAAAACATGCGACATTTGGGTACTTCATTTATGTCCTCTAGATAATCTCTAATGATATTTGTTTTCTGCAGTATATTGCAAACATTGTAGTTACTGCAAAAAACACTCAAAGATGGTTACGTTACGGGTGGCTGCCATACATTTTAAGATCAACACCTGAAGAAATAATCCCATGGAGTTGCAGAGAGAATCTGAAGCTACATCTTCTTTCCCAGAGGCATGGAAAAGTTTTGATAAGCCTAATCCAACTAGCCCAGCTACATGGTGACAATATTCATCATAATCATCAATTGTTTCAACCTGACAAAGATAGAATACTAGTGATTAACTCGTATACTTACATTTTAGTGAAGCTAACACCACCTTCATATTTTTGGTTAACGGTGGCCGAGAAAGGAAATGACTCTACCAAGAGGAATTGCATGAAACAGGAAATCTTGACAGATCAAGGCAATCCATATTAACACAATATGGAAACAAGTATAAAGTTCATAACTTTGATCCTTTCTCATTTATATATAGTACTTATTGCATACCTCCTTGTATATAAACTTTGCCATTCCTGCACCCATCCTCATGGTAATATCCTCGATTGCTTCCTTGTAACTGCAATATTATAAGAGCATAACACTCATTCATAAACTACGATCACGACATTCAACACATACCAAAAGTTTGTAGAATGGGAAAACTATAGTATTTCATATTCAAACTACAGATCTTGAGTTCAAATGACAGACATATCACATGAATATGAAGTCATACTTAAATGCTCCTGGTTCTCCCTTCCAAAACTAGTTCAAACTGTACAGAGGAACAAAAACTATATATTTATAGCTTGTTTCTGTATTGACCGAATATCAACGTGGAAAATGTAAGTACTCATTAAGCATTGCTGATTAATAATCATATCGAACAGCAAAATCAAAAGCAGCCGTTGCTAGGTACAAACTCACTGTTTCCCTAGCTCCAGAAAAGCAGTTGAAACATGATGGAATTGATCCATAAGAACCTTGTAGTCCTTTGTACCGCCTAATATATGAAAATTGGGATTAGCAAACCAGTCTATAATACTACGAAATTATATTCGGAAAACAATTCATGAGTACAGTATATGGTACTGAAGGAAAAAATGAAACAAAAGGAAAGAGAAGCCACTATTTAGATAAAGAAGCTGCAGTAAACTACAGAAATCTATATAATATCTTGCTTCTCCTTTTTTTCCTTTTTAATTTACTTTTTTGGGGAGAGTTCGGGGCGATGAGAGGACAAACATTATTAACAATGTCTTATGGAAGACGACCGCTTAAATTCAGAAGACTCACAAGAAAAATGCCATTCACGATCATAAACATGTCGATGGAAGGACATCAAAATAGGTACTTTCACCTCTGTCGCCACACTGGTATCATCCTCTGTCCAGAATAAGAACACCGAAACGTGAATAAGTAACATGACTCCAAAAAAATGAATGCACTTAAATGTCAGTCATATTGTGTTAACCAACTTGGTTATCTTCATTCAGAGCTCAGTAATTGAACATACCAACAGTGTCAAGCGCTCGCAGAACCAAATAGAAAATGCATATCTGCAAAGATAGACAGAAGTTATAAGAAATCAACCTTCACAATAATAGTAGTAAGATCATAGGAAAACATATTTTTCTAGACCGATCAATGAAACAATTCAAATTTGGAGCTTCATTTCTGATAAACTAAGAAGAAACAGGAAAATATGTATTTCCTCAAATTTTTTTCCTAATTAAGCGAAAATCCAAATCTATATACCAAGTAGTTATGTCTTCATTGTGTGGGAGAGGAAATATGATTTCTCCGTTGTCATCATATAACATTCTCCTCGTCTCAAAATTCAACCTACGTGAAGCTTGACTAACATTTCATTGAGATGATAAAATTTGCAACTTATACTATCAAAATTTTAATTGTAAAAATGGAATTAATTGTAGATGATCCCAAATCCAAATACATTAGCATTACTTCCTAAATAGTCATAATATCATCAATCCTCTGAACATTATTAGGATGTGCCTAAAATTTCATAAGCTACATTGGCACCACAATATACGAAATTGAACAAAAATGCCTTTAAATCATGCGAACTTGAACAAAGAATGTTCAATTAAGTAATAGCAGACGCATTTTTTAGCCAAACTATTAGCAACAGAGGAAGGGCATATTTGTTCAATTTTTCATGAGGAGAAAACTTACGGCGTCGCGAAGCTCGACAGGAAGCTGTTTAATGACGAGAGAAAAGCTACGAGAGACCTTATGAAGCATGATGTAACAAAAGGCCCAATGTGGTTGTGAAGGGATCTGTTTTTCGGCATATCGTGCTGCTACCTTCAGCTTCAACAATGGATAAATATCTTCAGGATGCTTCAGAATTGCACGTAAAATCCCCATTATTATTTGATCAATCAGATATTCACATCTATATATATTCACATTAATTAATTTGTGTAAAAGGAAGCGTATGAATTAGTTGGAGGGAATGTTTTTCTGATGAGGATTGAGGATCATATACATATTTTTTCGTTTTGGCAGTTGTTCTTATACACCGAATTGGGATACTCCCTTCCTCCCATTTTATGGAAACGTGTTACTACTATATTGTGGGGTCTGGGTTGGGGTTGGATGGGGGGTGGGGGTGGGGGTGTTAATCAAAGATTTCAAGTTCGAGTCCTAGTATGAACAAATCATGGGTAGGAAGTGTGTCCCTCTGAATGGGGCTTACCCGGCACGAATTCAGAATAGTCGGGCTCTAAGGTGGATGTCAAAAAGGGAAAACTACATAAATGGGCCATAAAACTCAAAACAATTACTCCATCCGTTTCCTAAAGAATGGTTTAGTTTGACTTAAGAAAATAAAAAAGACTTTTGAATCATGTGGCCTAAATTAAACTTATGTCAAATATACAAAATTTCCCTTTCATTTTGTAGCCTTAAACATGTCACGTGGAAAGCTAAAATTAAAATGTTACTTTTTCTTATTTAGATAAGGCTTTCTTGTCATGGATCTTCTTAAATAATACTTTTTCTTAGGTTTGTAGTCGTGGTTGTTTTGATATGTCCTTTTGTGTTTTCTTTTTGGTGTATTTTGATCATAGCTTTGTGTTGTGTATATATTTTTACAAAAACCTGTCTCGTTTTGTTTTAACTATTTTTGTATTTGTATATTAGTACATTTTTCTTGTAATATTTCCATAATATGTTGTATTTTATGTCCTATTGACCAGTTTGCGTTAGGGTTTTGAATTACTCCAAAAGGTTTAGACAGTCAACGATTAAAACTAATTATTTATTTTCAGAATGAGTACAAGCAAGAACCAAGACAAGGCGTCCAGCTCAAGTAACATTGGGCAAAAAGACAAAGATATGTATTTACAGACATTACTGGGAAACACTTTGTTTCGATTCGATCACATACAAGATTAGAAGACACAAGGTTAAATATTCCTATGGAAAGACTATACTTCGGAAAACAGTCTTGTAGTCTGTCTTAAAGCTGGGCTTATGAAATAGTTTGGCCCAAGAGTTCCTCTAGCATAGTCTAATTCTTCATTTAACTCGTTGAAGCCTTTGAAAAGTGGGATAGGGTAGTCTTTAACTGAGTCTATTACCTCGATCCAAGTCTGGAAGAAAATGGATAAGACGGGTGTACATTCCCCAACGAATGTAGAAAAAGCTATTGTGCCAGCTAAAAGTACAGCTAGTCCCGGTCAAACGGTAACGGGTAAAGACTCATCAAATCCGTTGACGGCTGACACTTTGCCAAAAAATGTAAGAATTTTGCCAGCAAGTTTCAATACGGTGGCAGAGACAAGCAAAAAAGCTAAAGGATTTCTACAAAAAAGAAGAAAAAATAAAAGAACAGAAAAAATAATACAAAGTTCCCTTTGCAAATTACTTAAAGAAAAGACTAAGGAGGTTATACAAGAAAAAATCATACGAGAAAATCTCAATCCATAGCCAGAACCAGTAGATTCTGATCCTGAAGACACCAGAAGTAGAAGTGATGAGAACGATCCATCAATAGAATTGAACTATTGGAACTAAGTTTGTCTGATATACAACTGGAAAAAAGTTACAACTTAATAGAAATAAATACAGAATAGATAGATGGAGGAGATAGAGGAAAAATATTAAATATAGCTGCCCATGACCCTCAATCGTGGAACTCAGTAATAGATGTATGGAAAGGTATAGTAGTAGCAGACTATATACATCATTATAGTGAAACAGATGCAGAAACCATGTATATATACCTGAAAACATTTTTAGGAGAATCAATTAAAGGAATGTGGGAAGCATACAAAGTAGCTTACCCTCAGGAGTTCCAAGAACTAGTAAACATGGGAATGCCCTTCGAACTAAAAACAACCCTTCCAATTTTCCAAAGAAAAATGGACAATATATTTAGAGATTATAAAATTTTTATTCTATCTGATTTGTCTGGTAATTTATATCCATCCATTCTAATATTGTCATTAAGTCTTTTATAGTTTATTACCATCCTAGCCTTTCCTCTTACTATTTCATTATGATTTCTTACCATAAATGCGGCTGACCGATGTTTTGAAGTTGACCTTCTTATTACTCCTAAATTTAGTAATTCTTTTATTTGAACTTCAAATTCCTTTAAGTTTTCATTTGTGGATTCTATTGAAGCAGTTTTGACAGTATATTCTGGGTTAATAATATCAAGTCTATAAGTTATATGGTTTGATTCCCAGTGCTTCAGAGGCCTTTCTCCAATTATTTCTAATTTATCTAAAATAGAAATTACCTAATAGGATTAGAAAAACTAGATTTAAATATTAAAGACTACACTTTTGTTAATATACAATGTGATCATCAATTTTATAAAGGAAAAGGTTTAGACAGTCAACGATGTTTTAATTGCACAGGATACCCCAGTAAAGACAGAAGGGCCAAATGTATGAATTGTTATGTAGAAGGTTGCATTCAATGCATTGACAAAATATTTAACATCAAGACGATGGACTCAACTATAAACACAAAAGACCAAACTTTAAAAAAATTAGAAAAAAAAATTGATAGTTTAGAAGAAATAATAAGTAAACTAGAAAAGGGGAAAGAAAAAATAGAAGAAACAAGACAAAAGGAAACCAGTCAAAATACAAAGTCAGAAGTAGAAATAGAGCTTTTTAATGAAAAAGAAAACTATAAGTCATTTGAAGGATTGATTTGTAATGAAGACAAAAAAATTAATACCATCAAAATTCTAACTAGAATTAAATATATATATATATATATAATTTCGCTTAACTGGTATTAAATCAGTATATATATACTGTATTGATATCATTAAAGTTTCTATATATATTGATTAAGTATCAATTAAGCAAAATTATCAATAATACAATATATATATACTGATTTAGTATCAGTTAAGCGAAATTATCAGCCTTAATGATACTAATAAATAAAATAAAATAAATAAATAAATAAATATACATATATATATATATATATATACACACATATATATATTGATTTAGTATAAGTTAAGCGAAATTAGTTGGGGGTATATAGTATAATTATTTAGTGGGGTATATATGAATGTAAGGGGTGTATATTTATATTATTTTATTTTTACGGGGTATTTGCTTAATTTCCCCTATCTAAAACTGGATTGAAACCAAAAAAAAAAACACTCTTCTAAATATTCTAAATTATCTTTACTATGCTACCTTATTTTACTTTTCATCTAAACCGTATGAATTGACTTATTTTAAAAAAATTTAAGTCAAAATAATTTTTAATTTTTTTTATAATATTTGAATAAAATAAAAAAGTAATCTTAAGAACTAATTTTATAATCAAAATAACATAAATAAGTCAAAAACTATAAAATTAAAAGTTAATAAACCCTAATTGTCAAATATGTAAAATTTATTTTAATAAATTTGAAGAATCAATGTTGAAATTCACATACAAAATTAACGGTTTTAATTTTCGTACTTCGAAATCATGAGATAGAAGGCACCTAATGGTAGATGTTCTCCTTTCGAATAAGACCTTTTAGGGTGTGTTTGGTACAAAATTTTCCAATTTTCTCATGTTTAGTTGACTTAAATGATTTGGAAAATGTTACTGAAAATTGCTTTTGCTTTCATTTAAAAGCATTTTTACTGATTTGTCAAACACTTAATTTTTCAATAAAAGTAATTTTTTTTCTCAAAATAAGTATTTCTGGCCTTCCAAGTGCCATCAGCAATGTCAAACATGTTATTTTCCTCAAATTTAGGAAAATGACTTCCCTTCAAAAAATAAGAAGAACATTTTGCAAACTCTACTTCATGCTTAAATTACAAAAAAAAATTCTGATCCTACCACCGGACCCGACCCTCCCCATCAAAAAAATATTAAATTTTTAAATTTTCTTTATTTTTAAATTTCAAATATTTTTTTACCACTAATCTCAAACCAGCCCCCAACCCTTACCTCCAAACCAGCCCCCTCCCCCTTCCCCTAAACAAAAAAAAAAAAATTAAAAAATTACTTTTAAAAAATATTTCAAATTTTAAGGTTTCTTTTACCTCACCCCAATCCCTACCACCCCTCATCTTCCCCCCACAAAAAAAATGTTTTGAAAAAATATTTCAAATTTTTAAATTTTCATTTTTTACCCCACCCCATACCCTGACCCC
>JAJOOS010005163.1:0-12665 GCA_029582725.1 Solanum chiquidenum | reverse complement strand
TAGACATGAATGAACTTGATTAGGGCTTATATGATGGGTCATGATTGATTAGTGTTGAGATTGACAATATATGATACTAAATGACTTTAATTGATCAAGAATGAAGCATGTGGCTAGTTTACCTTGAGAATTAGGTTTACATGATGACCATGTGAGGTAATGCTTGAGAGTAAAGCTTGTAATATGAAAATGACTTCTAGGGCCTTAAGGGTAATAGCTAATATGAATGAGCTATGAATGGTGAGGCTTTTAAGATGGAAGCTATTATGCATGTTGAATTGTATATGGTATTATTGTGGAAGGACTTTACCCACATGTCCTATAATATGAGTGCATGAGCTTATGCATGCAATGAATGAACTACTTGAATTACAATTATGTCCATGTCTAATATGATGAATGACATATGTGTTGATTTATCATGGTCTATGATGCTTGTATGCAAGATATGAGAATTATGCATGGTTGTGATATTAAGTACTTACCTTATGAACACTTCGAGAGGGAAGTGTCTAAGATGATAATGTTGTTGTTGTGTCATTGAAAGGACAATCACACACACCATGCATGAACATGATTATGATGTATCTATGGTGTTAATTAAAAGTCTAGTTCTCATATGCACCTTTACACATTTCTATGCATAATATACATATGTATTTGTATATCTGGCGAGTGAGATTGAGAGAAGGAGGAGAAAGGCGAACGAGAGAGGGCAGAAAGTGGAGAGCGACTGCTGATTGGAAAGTCTTATCGTCATCTGTATAAAGCATTTATCTACAGGTTTTTCACTTTTCATTCATTCAATGACTTGATTCCCAAAGAATGAAGGAAAACTTCTAGTGTACCCAGTTGCAGGTCATACATTATATCTTGCACACGAGATAGAAAAGTAAGAGTTCGGAGAGACAACCTTTCCAGTTCCCGCTTCATATATCGGTTAGATAATTGTATATATGTAACTATTATGTATATGTATCAATTATTATATTTGCATATATGCATACAGTTTGAATTCGTATACAACTGAATCGAGTTAAAACATTTGTATTTGTATATCCAATCTCTCTCTCGTTTTATACAAACACAAATTAAACATTGTATTTGTATAATTTGTGTTTGTATAAAACGAGAGAGAAAGACAAAAGATAACTGAACAAGGGAAGATTTATATTTGTATAATTATAAGTGTATATGATTTGTATATCCCGTCTCTCTCGCTTTATACAAGCACAAATTATACATTCGTGTTTATATAAAGTGTGAGAGAGATTGACAGAAGAGAAGCGAGAGAGAGATTGAGAGGCGAGTGAGAAAAAGAGGAGAATGACGAGCGGGATTCCAGAGAGGAAGAGAGGAGAGGCGAGAGGCGAGAGGCGAGAGAGAATGTAATTATAGTTAGAAGTAAGTTCTGGATTGTAATTAATGCAAACTATAATTATATTAACTAATTAACTAATATATATTTTATTAGCCGCATAATTTTCCCAAAATAAAAAGTAGTATACAGTATACACTCACCAAGCTAAAAATTTTGTAACTCAGCAACAATAATTAAATTAAACAACAAATTTGAAAAAGTAAGTCAAAAAATAAAAAAACATAAAAAAAGCGAGGACACCCTCCTCAACAAGCTTCTTTTGATTTATCCCACAAAGGAAGCAATTTCATGATAATCCAAAATTCTTGAAAAGTTGATCACAAGTAAACGCCGGCCGTCAGATTAGATGACATATGTCGCCGGCGTTGACCGACATCGGAGATTTGCATCTACGTAAAGGTCAGTTTTTTAACGCTCAATCTTCATATAATAATCATTCAGAGCACAAAATTGCTTCAATGGATCACAATCTTGGGTTCAATCCATCGGATTCGAATCCTCCATCGGATTCGAATCCTCCATCGGATTCGAATCCATCTCCATTTGGTTCTTCTGCTCCCTCAAGGCTGCAAAAACCCAGATTGTGTAAAAAGAAATACACGGGTGCTCATAGAAAGGATCAAATGTTCAACCCTTTTAAGGGTGTTGGGGAAATTCAAGAAATGAACATGGATCATGTGGAGTCGGTTTCTGGGGAATTTGGGAATGTGAGTTTTGCTTCTGGGGTTGATAGGGGTAGTGGGGATGTTGGTAATGGAGGGTTTGTTTTTGGAGCTAGTAGAAATAGTGGTATTTTTGAAGCATATTTGAGCTATTGTCAGGGAAATATAGGGGAAAGAACACTTCCTGTTGATGAAATGAGGAAACTGAATATTGAAAGTGAGAAGAAAATGAATGTGGATGGTGGTGTACACAATGTGGTTGCTGGTGCTGATATGGGATTTGTGTTTACGGGTGGCGATGCAAAACTTGATGAAATGGTAAGCAAGGAGGTGGAGAACAAGTTAAATATCAAAAGTGAGGGAAGTGTTGACTCTTCACGTAATATGGACAGTGTAGAATCCAAGTATAACGTGTTTGGCAGCTTCTCGAGTAGTGAAAATGTCGATAATAAGATTGGTGGGGGTGTAGGAGTTGAACTCTTGAATGAGATGGACAAATTGAATATCAAAGGGAGAACTGAGAATGACATGAACGACTATGCATATAAAGAAAGAGGCTCTCTAGGTGGAAAAGCGGAGACCTTGCTCCATGATAAGATGAAAAACATGCATATAAATAAGCCTATGGGTTATGTTGCTAATGAGAATGTAAAAGTTGATTCAAGTTCAAGTGACCCTAGTGGAAATGCTGTTAATAAGAGTTCCAGTGGAATTTCAGATTCAATTCCTTCAGGATTCTCATTTCAGGCAGGGACACAGAATAATCACTTCACTAATCAGGTTCCTCCAGGCTCTCATAGTGGTACAATTTCAACCTCCTCATTTCCCTCCTTTAATATCCCTGGTGAATCTATGATGGGTACTTTTGATTTTGAATCACCATCAACTGATAGAACTGGAAAGAAGGTTGAATTTAATTTCAGTACTAAGTCTAATGGTAAGCTAATGCAAAATCTTATACCAACTGTTAAAGGAAGCTTAAATAAGAAAGTTGAAACTAGAAGGGAAGCAACTAGAGATCCCAGATACAAGAAAAAGAAAATGAAACCTAAGCAAACACTCTCAACACCAGTGAACTTTGCTCACGACTTTGCCCTCAGAGGAAGTTCGGAAGAGAATGCGGAACCTTCCGAACCGTACTCACCGATGGATATTTCTCCATATCGTGAAACACCAGCAGATAATACACTTTCAAGAGGAACTTCTGCGGCTTCTGATGAGTCGTTCATTCTAAATGAGAATTATGGATCTAGTGATACCCTTCCTGCAGTTTCAAATGATGGAACAGATGAAGATCTGATAGATGCAACACTACGCATGAATATTAATGAAAATGATGTGACATGTAGTGAGGCACAAGAAGTAGAATCTAGACACTCTAGTCATCATGGTGTAGATATGGATGGTCCTTCTGAAGAGTCTATATCTATATCTGGGGCTGAGACTGAAAGCTTCAAATCTGCTACAGAGCATTTAGATTATAGTACTGATTCTTTCATAACTGCAGCAGATACTGAAGTGACTTCTAAATCAACAATTGAGAGACAAGATAGTGACGGGGGAAGTCAGTTTAATGTTGCTTCAAATTTTGAAGAGGCTTGCCAGGGTAGCTTCATATTTGCTGCATCCTCTGGTGCTCAAAATCAGGTAGCAACAGCAACACGCCAACAGAAGAAGAAAAATCGAACGAAGCTCATTAATGATTCGTGTAGTTCAACTACAAAATTGGCTTACTCCTCGTCACCTGGGCAATTTTTTCAAGTTTCTGGATCATCTCCTCTTTCATCTCCAACTCAGAGTAAGAAAGGAGATATACCTACTATGATAAGCCATAGCCAGGGCAACGATGAACAATCTAGGGTCAAGGAGGTCAACCATGAAACAGTTGCTGCAAGCATGGCAGCTCAGGAAGCTTGTGAAAAATGGCGATTGAGGTACAAGTTACTGTTTTTTTAATCATGGAAGGGTCTACCTTGATCAAAGTCGGGATGAAATTTTGGGCCTATACTGTTACTGGATTGACTCTGAATTAGTAACGTGTTGTATTTCCTATCATACATGCCAATTTCTTCTTATTCTGTTCATTATTAGGGTGTGATTGTTCAGTTACTTATTCCTTTTTTTGGTGTATCTTTATCCGAAGTTCATACTTGTGATATGAATTTATATCAGGGGGAATCAAGCCTATGCAAATGGGAACTTATCTAAAGCAGAGGAATGCTACACACAAGGACTGAACTGTGTGTCCGAAAGTGACGCATCTAAGAGCGGTCTTCGGGCTTTAATGTTATGCCATAGCAACCGTGCAGCAACACGTATGTCTCTCGGAAGAATGAGAGAAGCACTAAAGGATTGTATGAAGGCTGCTGCATTAGATCCGAACTTTTTCAGGGTCCAAGTTCGAGCCGCAAAGTAAGCTCTATGCGTTATTAATTTTACCTTCTCTTTGTCATAAGTTCCTTTAGTCTCTATATCGTATAGGTCTAGCTTCCTCTTACCCTTTTGAAGATTTGGTTTGCCGATAGAAGTTTGATCACTGGCCTTTAGTATGCATAAACATGTCTGTTTTAAACAATCACAGTGCATGAAACACATTCAATGCTGTCTTGAAGAGTAGCTCACCATTCTGTCATTCTTGTTGGGTAAACTTTCTATGGGATGCCCTTTTAACAAAACCCTTCTTTAATGTGATAAATTAGTTTTTTTTTATAACTTAGAAATTACAAGGGCCAGCGGCGCACGCTTCAATACTTGGTGGATAATGTCTGCCTTTCTACCCTTGTTCTTAAGTATCAGGCTTCTGTTCGCAGCATAGTTCGAATCTGTGACATGCACCTAACCTACACATCACGCTCTGCGCTCGTACCAGTAGACCAAAGCCCTAGGGCTAATGTGATAACTAGTTATTGGTTGTTATCACTGAAGCATCAGCATTCTTGTATAACTTCGTTGAAAAGACTCATTTGAGAAACTGAACGTCAATATACATCTTTAGGTTCTTCTTTTAAATACCTCTGGGTCTCTGTCTTCAGAAATGTTGTGCATTTATTCAACTCAATGGTACAGCTTTACTCTAGTGTTTTCTGTCTGCTGGATCCAAGGCTTATAAAAAGCTCCCAACTTTCTCGCTGAGCTAAATATATAATTTGAAGCTTTTCAAGTTTTAGCTAGTCTAAGAAATTTCTGCGGTTCTATTTACAGCTTTAAGTTTCACAAGCTTTCTTCAGCAATCTTAATGCCATTTGAATGTTGTGGGCAGTTGCATTCCAGCATCCAGTAATAGTAGTGTTAATACATCTCATCTAAAAAAATAGTAATGTTAATACAATATATAAAAAGTAGATACTTTCTTTTTGTAACTGTGTTTTATTTTGCATTTTCTTAGCTGTTACCTTGCCCTTGGGGAAGTCGAAAATGCATCAAAGTTTTTCATGACATGCTTGCAACATGGGCCAGAGGCGTGTGTGGATAGAAAGATATTGGTGGAGGCCTCGGAGGGCTTGGAAAAAGCACAGG
This sequence comes from Solanum chiquidenum, assembly GCA_029582725.1. NCBI lineage: Eukaryota > Viridiplantae > Streptophyta > Magnoliopsida > Solanales > Solanaceae > Solanum > Solanum chiquidenum. The sequence continues at coordinate 7,106 of JAJOOS010005163.1, read as the reverse complement.
TACAATTATTAACTTCAGTAATTTGCTTTACATTCTTCTTATCAGGACTCATCTTTTGCAGATTCTCTCCCTAGACAGGTACCACTTTTACTGCTCCTTTATCTAAATAGTCTTAGCTGTGTTTTTCTTGCTATTATTACCTCAACATTACACATGTAATGTCATTTATGCCCCAGCTTGTTTTAAATTCACCAGTTGTTTGGTGAAAGAAAAAGTGAAGAAAAACTTGCAAATTATGGATTTCATAATTTCAGGGTTTGAAAGATATTATCTGGAATTTTTAGCCATAGAAATTTGAGCATCTCAAGCATGTTCCATGAACAACTTGCTTATGTAATCCCCTATAAAATGCGAGGTACTTTAGAGGCCCCAAAATTGAATAAAAGAAGAGAGAATAGGGACAAGATGAACACAAGTAGAGAGGGCGCATTTAGGTATCTGTTGCTAGATTAACTTCTTAAATATGACACTCCTGTTCGTATACCATAGCTATTATTTCGCTAAGAAAAGAAAAATAGAAATATGTGGAAAGAATAGGTTATTTTACTTAGATTGTGGTCTTGCCATTCTAGTTGAAGCTTTAATTTGATTTTCTTTGTTCAGCTTCCTGAATAATAATGCTTAAGAAACTTGTGAATGCTCAACAAACAAAATAAGCTTATCTTAATAAAATGGAAAGTTGAAAGCTAATTGGTCTTTTCCGATGCCTTCAGAGGGTATCAGAATGCATGAAGCAGTGTGTGGAACTATTGCAAAGGCGAAGGCAAAGTGATGCAGAGTTGGCCTTGAGTGTGGTCTGTGAGGCTTTAACAATAAGCCCCTATTCGGAGAAACTACTCGAATTGAAAGCAGATGCTCTTCTTATGGTTTGTCATTGAACTATGAGACTGTAAAATTGAATTTTGGCTGCTTAAAATTTGTTACATTGCCCCATGTGTTCCTGAAATCTTTTGAATTTCTTAAAATAAATTAATTTTGTTGAGTTTAATGAACAGCTGCGGAGGTACGAAGAGGTGATTCAGTTATGTGAGAAGACACTTGAATTGGCTAAGTCAAATGCTCCGCCATCTAATTTCAGTTACCAGTCATCAGAGTTAGATAGTGCGATCACAGAAAGAAGTGCTTCCTCTGGGCTCTGGTGTATTTCTAAAATAGTGAAGTCATACTTTTATCTCGGGAAGCTTGAGGAGGCTGATAATTTTCTGAAGAACCAAGAGAAATCGATGTGTCTGATGGAAAGGTGGCTTCTATATTGTGGAATATATCTTTATCCTCTTTTTACATTAGGTATTAGCTTACATTCATATAATTTAAATTTGCAGTAGTGGACTCAAGAATTTAGAAGCTGTTGTTCCTCTTGCTGTAACAATACGTGAGCTCTTGTGCTTTAAGGTGAGTGCACTTTGTGCTTTATGATCTTTCCCTTAAAACAAGCACCTATCACTTGTTATATTTATCTTATTCCTAGGTTTCATACTTGTATTATATACTATCATAGAAAATAATATTTACATTTATTTTTTATTAACTAAATGTAGCACCTATATTTGAAATATAGGTCATCATTTTTAATGGAACTTGCAAAATTATTTACCTGTTAATACTTCTTAAAATCTTCTGGGATGAAATCTGAAAGGAAAATGAAATAGCAATGACTGAACTACTGAAGAGAAAAAACAATTATGGTCTCTAGCTGAATTAGCTAGTTAGAAGTCGTGATAAATGAGAGTGATAGTAGGTATCGAGCAAAGGCGGAAATTTTATTTAAGGTTGTACCTTTGAATCTGGAGGACCTTAAATTTGCTAGACTGCTGTAACAATACTAAGTTGCACCATTTGGGGGAGCCCGAGTTATGGTATGTGAATTAACAGCATACGTGGCTGCCTTAGCTAGCACCCTTTTACAGGGCCAATTAGATCAGCTTGGGCCAATTTGGTCTCCACTCAAATCTTGGGTACTTGAGTTGGGATTCGGTGGCCGTGGCTCAACTGAACCATTCAGGCTAATGTACACACACACACACATATGGTTTCTTACACATTGAAGTGTAAGAATACTCACCATGGCAGATGTTTAATTTGAAGCCTTTAAAATTGTATGTTTTACAAGTGGTCATTCATGGATTACTGGTTGTGAGAGAATGACTTGAATTCATCTTTAGTTTATTTTATTTTATTAAGGGATTTGTCCGTTTTGTTTAAAATGCTTGGAAATTATTTCAAATAAGTGTTTGTTATGAGATTGACCCATTATTTCAACTTCAAATCTGATATGGAATTTGATGTTTGAAGAACAGCTTTTAGGACTTTTTCAAGCTCTCACTCAAAAGACTTCAATTGTGTTTTCATGTCCAAACCCAACTTCAACTTCCAACTACTACTACTTTTAAATATTAACCAATTCATATCCAAAGTCCTACTAAATATTGTCTTGTTATCATTACTCTTTTTTCATGCTTCTTGAAGTGTTTTTGGTTGGTCATCCTTTGGTCAATCCTGAATTTCCTTGCAAAGCTGTCGTGTGTGCTGTTAGTTTTTTTTCTTTTGGAGAAAGGTGTTACTAGCTATTCTTGTGCAATATGAGATTTAAGCAGCATGGTATTTTTTTTATTTTTGAAGCTTAGTCCCTTAACTGACTCTTGGAAAATAAATTTATTTATTGCCTTGCTTTTTTTGGTAAGCTCCTAGTACGAGAAAGCTACTGCAGTTAGTAACCATTGTACCCTTTCAGAAAAGAAGAAAAAATAGATGCAACAAAACTGTATACTGAGTAAGCCTATAATGTTATCCTCGTTCTTGTCAATTCTCAAAAGATATCCCCGTTGTTGTGACTATATGAGGTACAATTATCTGCATCATCTGTCTCTGTTTGTAGTGAAAAACCAGAGTCTATATCTACTTTGAATTACTTATTCCTTATGATCTGTGTCTATTATGAAATTGTAAAGTTGCTCCATTATGATTGTAATGGTGTCATTTGGGGTCCTGCAAGCAGTGATATCCTCTAGATTCAAGTAGGGTGTAATGACTAGTTTTTTCTAGGTTCTACCCTAAGGGAACACAGTCAGCTGAGTTTCTTCGGTCAAGTGGATCTTGTAATGTAGCATGCAGAACTAGTCAATGGCTGCAATATGTGCTATTACCTATCCTGGAAGTATTGTGAGGCCTCATCTTGGCATCTTACTAATTTTGTTGATTAAAGACGTACAAATTGAGCCGATTATGACTCTTGTGTATAGTTGCTTCAGATTCTTGTTTGCTTCCGTATAGCCTCTGACTTGTTTGTTCATCCATTAAGGTTAAATGTTTTCCTACCTTTGTTTGACTGTTCATCTTCATTGCATTTTTCTGATTCCTGGCATATCTCAGAGCAAGTAATGCAAAATTTTGTGGTGCCACCCTGAGGAAAAAGTAATGTTAAATAATGAGAAGAACATTTTGCTTTCCATTTCAAGAATGCTCGCCCTTTACTATGCAGGCAGCTGGAAATGCAGCATTTCAATCAGGAAAGCATGCAGAAGCTGTTGAGCACTATACAGCTGCAGTATCATGTAATTTTGAGTCACGACCTTTCACAGCAATCTGTTTCTGCAATCGGGCTGCTGCATACCGAGCTATGGGTCAAATTTCAGATGCCATTGCAGATTGCAGCCTGGCAATTGCCCTTGATGGGAATTATGCGAAGGTATGGTTCTAAAACGCTCTTTTTGGTGCATCTATTGAATGCAATTTCTCTCTTGGGCATACTGCATTTTCTGGGAATCTTGCCTTGAAGGGAAAACCTTTCAATTACCCTTCTTTTGTTTCCAACATAAACTGCCGCAACTGCTCAGAAAAAAAAGAGAAATGGTTTTCTCTGGTAGTTTATTTATTGCATTAGAGTTGAAAACTTATACTATTCAAAATCATTGATATGCTTTCTGCCTTTTTTTAGATGAAGTAAGTTGTTCAATAAAGAATTAAAGATGCATCAAGAAGATGCTGAGATTACATATGGGAACACAAAAATAAAGTTAGCTTCTGTACAAAGTGAATACTTCCTTGCCAAGGTTATCTTGAGTTAAACATGACTCATTTAGAACTGTCCAGGTGAAACAAATGATCTTTGTTGGAAGATTCGTCTTCCAGATAAGTTTCCAGGGCCAAAACTCAATGATCTGATCATTGACTGTAACCTGCTTTTACAGTATATAAACCTTCTCTTGAATCACCCCAAAGTAGTCTGTCAACTGCTTCTTCTTCAGGGATGAAATTACCAAGCCTGCACAGTAAATCAGGAGATCCGGTAATTCCCAATCATGAACATTCCTTCTCAAGTTAGATGTCCAGGTGCTGCCAGTCTATTGTCAGCAATGGTGGAATAGATTAGGATAGTCTTCCTCCAATGTCGAATTATCAAACCATTGATCTTTCAAGAAGGATGAGCTCCATTACCAAATTTGAATCAGATTCTTTGAGAGAAACTCATCCAAAGTTTACTAATTTGCTTGCAGGGTCCCACTCCAATTAAAGAGCTAGGAGTTTTAGTGCACAATGGTTTCCAGTTCCTCTGAGCTATACCTCTAGAGCCATTTCATCAACATACTTTTGTTATGTTTTGCAAGATCCTTGATCCCCATACCACCTTTAAGCTTGGTTTGAATGACTTTGGCCCATTTGGCTAAGTGGAAATTATGATTCTGACTGTTTCCCTTCCACATAAAGGATCTTCTGATTTTATCAAGCTGGCTTAGCACCTTCCTGGGTGTTGGAAATATATACATGATGTAGGTTGGAATGTTGTCCAACATACTGTTAATCAATGCCAACCAGTCCCAATTGAAAGATACTGCAGTTGCCAAGGAGCCAGCCTCCTTTTCGGGTTTCTCAATGGTCCCATTCCATACATCTGCTGACTTGAATTTAGCCTACAAAATATGTAGTAGGGGATGTGTCAATATTACAACCCATGATACCTGCCAGTTGTTAGGTATAGTATTCCCTGGGCAAGTGACATTATTTAGGATACTAATATGCAGCCCTGAGATGGCTGCAAAGCTAAGCAAGGTAAGGTTGAGGTATAGCACTTGTGACCTATCTGCTTCACAAAAAATCAATGTATCATCTGCATATAGCAAATGAGACACTGAGACACAACCCCCTAATGATGTGCCTACCTTAAAACCTTGAGTCCGTTGCAGCTGGCTAGCTTTGTCAAGCATTTTTTGTGAGACCTTCCATTGCTAAAATGAAGAGGAAGGGAGATAAAGACCCCCCTGCCTAATACCCTTTTATGGAGAGGAGAAACTAACTGGACTACTATTTACTAAACCTCAGTATTTAATTATGGTAATACTGAACTTTATCCACCTCATTCATCCATTCCCAAAACTCATTTTCATCAACACAGAAATGAGATAAAACTAGTTGATATGGTCAGAAGCTTTCTCCACATCTAGCTTGAATAAGATACCAGGAAGACCACTTTTCAGTCTCCAATCTAGAGCTTCATTTGCAATTAAGGCTGTATCAGTCATTTTTCTATTCTTGATGAATGCATTCTGATGTTGAGAGACAAACTTGCCAATAACTTTCTTGAGCCTTTCTGCTAGTATCTTTGCTTAAATTGTGTATACACTGCTGATGGGACCTATAAGCCTGTAGTCTCTCAATTGCACCGCTCCATTTTTCTTTGGAATAAAAACAACAAAGTAACATTGCACGATCTCACCATGTGACAATTTTGGTGAAAGTGATTAAGAGCTCCTATCACCTCTTTGATTGATATAACCTCATGACTTTTGGAAAAAAGCCATGATGAAGCCATCTGTCCAGGGCTTTATCTGGTGCACAAGACATGATTACAGATAACTCTTTTTCCTCAAACATTCTTTTTAGCCAAAACTTTCTCCTCCCATGAAATATTACCAAGGTCTTCAAAGTTAGGTTCAGGCCTCCATATTTCATTCTCGGAGTAGTGTTTTTGGTAGTTGCCAAGTATCTTCCTCCTTACTTTGATCCCTGTCTTCAATTATTTCATCTAAATCATCTCCCACCTTGAGTTTATCAATAGAATTATACCCCCTGTGCTAGTTAGTTAGCAATCCTTTGGAATTCGAAATGCATACATTTGTCTCATACACTATGGGGATGGTGAGAGGAGATATATTTTACATCCCAGAGGGGCTTATATTTTTGTTGCCATCCTTTAGCCACAAGCTTCTTGACTTTTACTTCCAAGATTTTTCTTCAGATTTAGCCAACTGCTTAAGTTCCATTTTCAGGGACAAATTTTAAGTTCCTCTCCTTGAGAGGGTGCTCTGCATTCTGTATTTTCTTTTTGGATGAAATAAGAAGGATGTCATTAACAAAAGCATCAGAAAGAAAATATCAGCTCCCAATATGACAAAAACAGCTATCTACAGAGATCTATGGAGCTGATAAATTCTAAGAATGAATTAACAGTAATTACAGAAGAGAGGTTAACCCAACTAAAAAGACGAACTAAACATCTAGCCTTAAAAGAAGGGACGGGAGTTGAAATGCCATCAGAACATCTTTTGTTCCTTTCTTTCCATAAGCACCACAAAATACAGGCTGGAACCAGTGACTAGATCTATTTTCACGGGCTTCCCAACTTTCCAAGAGCTCAACACTCAACAGAGACTGGGTCTGGATTAGAGTTATGAGCCTTCCATTGTGTTTGTGGTCAAAGGAGATGTTCAAGAAGATTGGAGACCAGTGCGGCGGCTTCATCGAGACGGAGGAGGAGACTTCCCTTAAGAACCATCTTCACTGGGCTAGAATAAAAGTGGTGGAGAGGGGTTTCGTATACACCATTCGGTGTGGTGTGAGATTCCGGTCACCGTCAGAAAGGGGGAGATGGAAAAAGAAAATCAAGGTCATTACCTAGCAGGTAATGAAGGGAGACAACCTATTTTGAGCTTATGGCAGCAGAGATTAAGGATGGGCACGTGGGAACCTCGAAAGAGGTTTTTTTTGAATGTTGGGGGGGAAAGGGGCACGTGGCAGAGATTTAAAAGGCAAGGGCAAAAGTAATGACCTAATGGGCCACTCTAGAAGGAAAAATAAATTGGGCCCTTTTCTAGACCCTTTAATTTCAGAAA
>JAJOOS010005162.1:0-23309 GCA_029582725.1 Solanum chiquidenum | reverse complement strand
GTGTATATAATCAGGTTAAATTCATATTAATCCAATAAAAAGAAAGTAAGATAAAAGCATGAAGTTTTTGCACCGGTTACCTTTAAAATTGATTGGTGTTTAATTTTTACCCCTTATATTTCAGGTGCTTAATTTTTGCCCTTGTTTATTTTAATGAAAATTTATGGAGCAAATTACTTTTACCTATTTAAATTTGCCCCCCTCAATAAAAGTTTTGTAATATTTATATAAAAAAATTATCTTCTAAAGTTAAATTTTTTCTAAGCTCGGTATAAGTTTTGTAGAATCAAGTTATGCAACATAAATTATGTAGCATTTTTAGAATTTATTGTAGTGTTTGGTAATTGAAGTCGTGCTTTTGAGAACATATGTTCTTTCATCCTTTTTAGAGAAAAAAAATATTTGGTAACTAGTGTGGTATGGTAGAGTATATATGGGGTTTTTGTTTGTATGTTGTAGTTTTTTTTAAATTTTAAATATGGTATACAAATGACTCACATATATCCTTTTTCTCTAACGGAAGTGAAATTTTTTATTTTAGTTTAATTAAACAAAGTATAATCCCATATTGGAATACTTAATCCTACTCAAACATATATTTTTTTACTTTTTTTTTGTTTCAATGACTAATTTAAATTTATTATTTTGATGGTCAAATTTATTTATGTTTCACTAATATTCTTGTAAAATTTATTATAGATGACCCAATTTTTTTTTCCAAATACAAAAACTAAATTACAATATAGCCGAAAAAATAGTTTTAAATTATAATATAGCCACAAAAAAATTGTTTTAAATTATTTTCTTACATTAAGGAATAAAAGAAAAAAATAAAATAAGAATAAGAAACTCAAATAATGATAATCAAAGAAGTAAAAAAATAATTTATGTATGAAAAAGATTAAAATATACCTTGAACTTTGCTAGAAGGATCATATATACCCCTAAATGATTTTAAAAAAAATTAAAGATTAAATTAATAAATTTAAAATTATTTTTTTCACTCCCGTTAAATGAAGGGTATATGTGAGCTCATTTTGTAACGGTAGGGAGATATGTAAGCTATTTGTATAACGTTAAGGATACATATGAGCCACTTTCATAACGAGGGACATATCATCTCCAAATGACAAAATTGAGGGGTATATCAGACCCTTTTCCCATTAAAAAAAAAGTGTTTCTACAATTGATCAATGAACTCACCTTTATATGAATTAAATATTTTTCCTTTATTTTGATGTGAAATTTTCGTAGGCAAGTTTTAAAGTGAACCCCTTTTCAAGTAAGGGAGGTACCAACTTTGATACGATATATTACGACTTGTGCGCAATTACCAAGGTATACTCTGCTCTGCCTAACCTTTGGGGCATCACAACACAGTGTTTTGGGAAGCGAGAAGCGGAAAAAAGCGACGAGGGCTCGCTTCACAGAAGCGAGAAGCGAAGCACAACACGCGCTTTTTTTAAGTAAAGCGATATTTAGTATAAAAAATAATAATTAAATAACTGAATAGAGATAATATATTCTTAGATTAAAAGTAAATAGATAGTCAATAATACTCATAAGTCATAACATATAAAGCAAAAACAGAGCAATAATAGAATTGGAAAAAACAGAGCAGCAAAAGAATTGGAAAAAACAGAGCAGCAAAAGAATTGGAAAAAACAGAGCAGCAAAAGAATTGGAAAAAACAGAGCAGTAACATACACACATCACTGATAACAATCACTGTATAGAACTAAAAAAGAAAACAGAGCAGCAAAAATATTGAAAAAAACAGAATAGCAAACAGAAATTGGAAAAAAAATGCAGCAATAAAAATATAGAAAACACCCAATATCAACCAAAAAAAAAACAACAGTAGCAGGATCAGTCACAGCAGCCTCGCAGAGAAGAACAAGAAGAAGAAGAAGAGAACTTACAGCAGTGGCAGCCTGGCAGCAACCAAAAATAGAAAAAAAAAGTCACAAAGCAGTTGCAAAGAAGAAGAGAAGCAGTCGCAGCTTCTTAGTCTCGCAGCAGTCCAAAAATGAAAGTTGAAGTCGCGAAAGAGGTATATTAAGTCGCATAAGGATTTCAGAAAAAAGAATCGAAAAACTTACAATTTTAAAAAAAGAAACCCTAATTAGCGCTTTTTCAAATTAAGCGCGCTTTTTTACGCTTTTGCTTTTCTTGCGCTTCTCGCTTCTACAATAGAAGCGAGCGCCTTTTCAATGTCGCCTCGCTTCACGAAATAAAAGCGCAGGGGCCTCGCCTCGCCTCTCGCTTTAAGCGCGCTTTTCTGCGCTTTTTACAACACTGTCACAACATTATAAGCACCTCAATAGTTGAAGTCCTAATCCTTTTATAAGGCCCTTGATCTTTCCATTCATTGCACTATGAAGTTGGATTAAGTCAAGTTTTAAGCAAAATTCTTTTTGAGTTCATTCATAGAAGTCGTGACTATTACATTTATACTTTAAACTTAGTTATTTAAACTATTTAAAGTTGAGCCAAATTTGTAACACTTCAACCTCTCTTCCTTCTCATTCTTTTTCTTAGAAGGTCTGAAGATTTAAATTCCTGAAGACTTTAAGTTTGAACTATCAAATCAAAACTTAAAACTTTTAATTATGAAATTAGGCATCGGTAAAGCCTAACTCTAAACTTAGGCTTTGTTATAACTTAACTTTTGCCCGACGATTTGAACTTGAACTACATTCAATCATGTATGCAATTCGGCTCTAATAGCTAATTTAAATTTCATACTCTGAAAATTTAAAATTTGATTATAAAAATTCTTTAACTAGGACTCCTAAAAATGCACTTCAACTCTGTTAAAATTTGCCCTATCATCATACTAGAAGGGATACGAGGTATTCCTAGTAAACCAAGTGCAAGTAATGTTCACTCAAATCCAAATCTTTAAGGTCTCGCAATTTTATTTATTCTAATTTAACTCAAAAAAATATCTCGATCGTAAAATGAAAATATCATCGCCATGTGTAATAATCTTCTATCGATTAGTCCTTTAAAAATAAAAATAAAAACCACATTACACATGTAAGGACCAGATTCACATTCACCATAGTAGATCTACACAGAGGCGGAACGTGTCTAGATGTATTTGGATCCATAGAAATTGAAGTCAAACACGTGAGTTACTGCCTTGCTCGTTCTATCACTAGAAGAAGGTTTGCCCTCACTTATCATCAATTATTGCTTTAGCTAATTTCCCCTCTTTCTTCCTCCTGCTGCCATTTCTCACTTCTCTGTGAGATTTTCGATCGCGAGTGATCGGATCTTTGTGTTCAGATTGTTAACATCGCTCTACCACAATGCCGTCGATATTCGGAGGTCCGATGACTACATTTGAGGATTCCGAGAAGGAAAGCGAGTATGGATACGTCAGAAAGGTATAATTGATTCTCCTTTAGATCTGCACCTCTTTTGTTGTTCCAGTTTATTCGTTCTTATCCTACGTATAGTGTTCTCCTTCAGATCGATGAAGTCGTATCCTTAGATCCTTTTGTTTATTAGTGCACTTTGGATTAGTATGCTATTGACTTTGAGATCTGCTTTATTCTCGTTGATTGGATTGAATTGGATCGGTGTCACTTTACTTACCTGATGATTCATTCAGCCGTAATTTTCCAATTGTGTTCTGGTATGAGACTCGCATCTGTTTTTCTATAAAATTCGTATGGAGCTGTTTATGTTGAAGCTTTAGGAGTGGATCAGGGGTCAAACATCTGGCAGTTGATCATTTCCTTATATGAGTTCTTCGTTTTTCAACTTTGATTAGTGTTGTTCTCATTAATCACTTATTAGGACATTTTGCTTTTGCTTTTGCCTTTGTTTGTATACAGATACTTGGTTTTTTCACTGCTTGCTATACTCCCTTTGTGTGAAAATTATAGTTTTCATTATTAAGTGTGTTTTTACTTTTTCTTTTATACTGATTAAGATCTTTGATTGCCAATGTCTTTGCTGGTTTTATTCTGTTCATTATATAGTATCTGCTCACTCACCATGATTAAGTCTCCCTTTCTACTGTGAAAATGGCTATTAGTAGATCTTATGTGGTTGTCATTGTGTCTTCTGTAATAGGTGTCTGGACCAGTGGTTGTTGCTGATGGAATGGGGGGAGCTGCCATGTACGAACTAGTTCGTGTTGGACATGACAAACTCATTGGTGAAATTATTAGGCTGGAAGGAGACTCTGCTACAATTCAAGGTATATTGTTTGTGAATTTCTATATTCCTTTGCTAATTGCAACTGTCCCTGCAATATCTTATCTTCTCCACCCTCTTGTTCCATGCTTTTGCCTGTTCTTAAGTTTTTGCGGAAGGGAGTACCAGCTTTAAAGTGCCATAATTTCATATGATTGAAACTAAAAGCAAGATTTCTCTGTTAAATTATCTTTCTTGCAGTTTATGAAGAAACAGCTGGTCTAATGGTGAATGATCCCGTGCTACGTACACGCAAGGTAAAAAAAAATTCTTCTTTTGAACTTCGGTTGTTTTCTTTTAACTGTAAAATTTTCAACGTTGCAATAGTTGATGTTTTGTTCAAATAACAGCCTCTGTCAGTAGAGCTGGGTCCTGGAATATTAGGAAACATCTTCGATGGCATTCAGGTAATGATCTGACGATGTCCTTTACATTTTTAAAATCATTTCTTTATTCAAGTATTGTGAAATCAGAACCATGGCATCAACATGATATTTGTATGTTTTCTCCCTCAATAATGCAGAGGCCTCTGAAGACAATTGCAAAAAGGTCTGGTGATGTCTACATCCCTCGTGGTGTGTCTGTTCCGGCCCTGGACAAGGATATACTATGGGAATTTCAGCCTAAGAAAATAGGTATTTTGTAGCCTTTGGAATGACATTTTGGACTTTGAAATAATTACTCTGCTTTTCAATAGAAAAAAATTCTTTTCTCATTATCATATCGTGGTGCCAGGTGAGGGAGATCTCTTAACAGGTGGAGATTTGTATGCTGTAAGTTTGGATGGACTTTATTTGTTTTAAGTTATTTTGTGGAGTTTTTCCAGAATCATATTCCAGTATCCTTATCCATGTTTTCAATTTCGCTGTATATCTGAGTATATTCTGGATTTTCTTTTGGCAGACCGTCTTTGAGAACAGTTTAATGGAACATCGTGTTGCTGTTCCTCCTGATTCCATGGGAAAGATCACTTACATTGCTCCAGCTGGTCAATACTCTTTGAATGTATGTCAACAAATTAAGCTTTAAATAACTGTACACATTTGGTATTACTATTCTTGTTGTCTCATTAAGCTTGTACTTTAGATCCACACTATCATTTCTACCTTTTGTAGTGCATAGTGATCTGAGGTAATTTTCTTATAAACTATGTTTTGACTGTCTTTGCGCTGGTCCAACTTGAAATAATTTAGATGGCAATTAAGCACCTCCCTGGGTGTGTGAGACTATGCCACCAATTGGTCTGTATTTATTGTTTGGAAAGGAAAAGGATATCTACTCGTCAATCTCAAAAAAAAAAGAAGGATAGCTACTCCATTCCCTGAACAGCAAACTTACGTCCTAGATTGCACTTTTAGTGGCTCCAGTAGTAATGCCTTTTATTTTATCTGTACCCATTTTAAAACTTGGTCGCAAGTGTATGATTTGCTCAATGTACTATTCATTTTACATCTTTTAGCGTTTAAGACTTGTGTCTTGTAAAAAAACATGTAGTTAAGATGTTTATTTCTTTGTTAAAAAGGAAGTTTCATTATTTATCAGAGAGAAAATGATAAGATTGCCATAGAGCCATCTTTTTCTAAATCAGGAGATCAAATAAGGCTTATATAAGATATAGCAAGCAATGCAATGAGTATTATATCTGGAGACTTAATTTTTTTCTCTTCCCACTATGCTTGCAGGATACTGTTCTTGAGCTCGAGTTTCAAGGCGTCAAAAAGAAAGTGACTATGCTTCAGGTCAATATCTTCTAGTTACATGGAGTTCCATAGATATCTTTTGCTTTGTTCTTATCACGGTTTCAGCAGTGGATACTGACATTAACTTGCTCACGTCTCTTTAGACTTGGCCTGTACGTTCTCCTAGACCCGTAGCATCAAAGTTAGCTGCTGATACCCCTCTTCTTACTGGACAGGTAAAATCATGCTTAGATATTAGGCCTCTTTTGGGATTTCATGTGAGAATTTTAGACATATGTGCTTAATTGCTCTATTTCATGACAGCGTGTTCTCGATGCCCTATTCCCCTCGGTGCTTGGTGGTACTTGTGCCATACCTGGTGCATTTGGCTGTGGTAAGACAGTGATTAGTCAAGCCCTTTCCAAGGTAAGTCTCATATTTATTAACATTGGATTACCTAATTAATTTCAGTTTCCCAAAATTAAAAATGATCCTGAAGAAGCTTATTAAGGCTATTGTGTCGTGTTAATAATGAATGCAGTACTCTAACTCGGATACTGTCGTGTATGTTGGTTGTGGGGAACGAGGGAATGAAATGGCAGAGGTATGTAGTTTTTCCACTTGATTTGCGAGCGGTTTTAATTATTATCTTGAATCTCATTGCAGAAGATACTTCTTTGTAGGTACTTATGGATTTCCCTCAATTGACAATGACATTGCCTGATGGGCGTGAAGAGTCTGTCATGAAACGTACCACACTTGTCGCTAATACTTCAAACATGCCCGTGGCTGCTCGTGAGGCCTCGATCTATACAGGTTGGTACTTTCTTCACTCTCTAATATTCTTACTATGTCAGCACTCCTCGGAGTTATGCCATTTGATCTTTATCTCATCATGTAATTTTTCTGTAGTATGGTAGATGCTTGTTGAGGGTGATTGACAATAGATGCTTGCTGTAAAATGTCTTTCCTCTCTTGCTCTTGATAAAATAAGAATGACAAATGGCTCCTAGAATAAGTATAATTGCTTAGCTTTAAAATTCTAGCTAACATGAGTCTATTTCCTCTTTTGCTCCAGCACATGTTTATTTATACCCACTAAAAGGGTGTTTTACTTTTTGTTCTTTGTATGTTCATGTTCACGTGGATGCTTTCTGCTGAGCGCTTCTTCCTATGCTTCCGTAATAAATGTCATCTTATATTCCATGATGTTTTTCGTCTCTAAAAATAGCAAGCGCTTCTTGATAGACAAAGACAGTTCTTCAGCTTTTGTCATTATGGTTTTCAGGTATTACTATAGCAGAATACTTCAGAGACATGGGCTACAATGTCAGTATGATGGCAGATTCGACCTCTCGCTGGGCCGAAGCTTTACGTGAAATCTCAGGTCGATTGGTGAGTAGTCATTCTTTCTATTGCAAGAAGTTGAATAACCTCTTCATTCTTTTAGTTGCAACAGCAAAAATATTTTCCTGTTCTAGGCAACTGATACTTTAAGGTTCCTTTATCATTTTTTTGGTATTGCCAGTAGCTGACTTGATATATTGTCCATCCCTTGCACATACAGACATTTTAAACTAAAATCTGTGTGAAATCCAAATCTCGGTAAAATCATGCTGGCAAGCAGAACTGATTTTATTTTATATTAAAAATGAAACGGATTTGACTGACGATTAGCGAAAATGTATCATTCATGCAGTCCTAAAGAGGTACTGGTAAGTGTTCGCTGACTTGCAGCTGATATTACAAGGTTAAAACTAATTTCTGGACATTTAGTAATTAATGTTTTAGTCCTATCTAGGGTGAGATTCTGATGAGCTTGCTCCTAAAGTAAGAAAAAATAATTTACTAATATCTTTAGTTTCTCAGCATATATGCCTTTTGACATGTGATCTGCTGCCCTGATAAGAGTCTATTTCAACCAATGTGGCAACTTGTGGGAATCTCCTGGATTGTGTAAAACCTTCATAGAGTAGAATAGTTTCACGTTACTACTTTGCAATTGTGGAGATATGCTGTTTTCGTAGTTTCTTTATATATGTTGATATTCTATGCACCTTTCAGGCAGAAATGCCTGCAGACAGTGGATATCCTGCTTATTTGGCAGCACGTTTGGCATCTTTCTATGAGCGTGCTGGTAAAGTTAAGTGTCTTGGTGGACCTGAGAGAACTGGTAGTGTGACAATTGTTGGTGCTGTTTCTCCTCCTGGAGGAGATTTTTCAGATCCTGTTACATCTGCAACCCTTGGTATTGTTCAGGTAAGTAAAACACAATCTTCATTAGTGGACTTTTGTGGTTCCTGCCACTGCCAGCTTTCTCTAAGATCATTCTTTTGCAGGTCTTCTGGGGTTTGGACAAGAAATTGGCTCAGAGGAAACACTTTCCCTCTGTAAATTGGCTTATTTCCTATTCAAAATACTCAGGGGTATGCTTTTTATGCACACTTATATGCTTATTTTGCAAATTTGAAGCTTATTTTTCGTCTTTTCCTGTTTCTGCTCATTGGCCAAAAACAGCTTCTCATTGACTTGACATTTTTTCCTATTCAGGCACTCGAGTCCTTTTATGAGAAGTTTGATCCTGATTTTATTAACATAAGGACAAAAGCCCGTGAGGTGCTGCAGAGGGAGGATGACCTAAATGAAATTGTTCAAGTATGTGGTATTTTACCTTTTTCTGGAGTTTTGTTTGATAAAGTTGCCATATTTAATTCACCTAGAAGAAGGGGATGGAGGTGGGGTTGATGTAGCTCTACCTTTAGGCTTATTTTGTTTAAGGAGCCTTTTTCACTTGTATTTGGTCTGGCGATTGTTGATATGGACATAGATGTTTCCTTGCTCAAAGGCTATTTGCTAGCCTTTGTGCTCTCTGTCTTCCTTGTTCATATTCCTTGAAGGTCAGACTTAGAAGTCATGTTGCAATGGAGGGAATTCATACTTAGAGGGATTGTGTTGTGCGGAAAAGAAATTTGTTATAGCTGGGTGAACATTGGTTCAGGAGTTTATGTCAAAGTTCTTCTAAATTTCCTAGTTTATTGACCTTTGCAACTATTGGGGAAAGAAAATCTGAGCATTCAATTCAAAATATTAAGGATGGGTAGAGTGCCAATACATTATAAACCCCTTTGGAGACCCTTGCACTGTTGCACAAATGATGACAAGCAGGTGTACTTCTCTAACACCTTCCCACACGTGTAACCTGGTTCTTAGGTTTACACATGGACAAAATATTTTGTTTGTTTTTTCTTTGAGAAGATAAAGGGTAGACTTAATGTAGAGAGAAAGATCAGGCTCAACAAGCTGAAGAACAGGCCTGGATATGAAAGGGGAGAGTAGGTTCAACATGCTAAGGAGTGAGCCTAGAGAAAAATTTGTGGTTTGATGGGATTATTTGAGAGACAGGAAGCCCAGAGCGGCGCTATGGGCTTTCTGTATTGAGAGAGAAGCCAAAACAATAGAACATGATGAAAGGAAGTTGTTTTTTATAAGGTAAAGTCTTGTATAGAAGAGTGAACATCAAGAACATGCTGATATAGACAACCGAGTACATCAAAAGTACCTTTCACAGATTGTGAAAAGAGCTTGTAAAATCAACTGTATTTTCTACTTCATCACTCTCATGTACATTTGCATCTTTCCCCAAAAAGAAAGTAAAGAAATATAATTTAACTTAAGACTAGATACATTTTCCTTTTTTTTAGAGTTTCTCCTTTCTATATAATCCACCAAATGTGAAGAAGTATTGGGGAAGTGATTAGAAGAAATATAATTTAACTTAAGACTAGATACATTTACCTTTTTTTTTTTTTTTAGAGTTTCTCCTTTCTATATAATCCACCAAATGCGAAGAAGTATTGGGGAAGTGATTAGACAGGACATGACACACTTGTAGCTTACTAAGGATATGACCTTAGATAGGATATGGGTCAAGGATTAGGGTAGAAGGTTTGATTCTTCGACAACTAAATTAGTTCTATGATGTGTATATTTACAACAGAGATGAAACTGATGATTTGCTGGAAGTAAACACTACACAATGCCTGCATAGTTATAGCAAAAGGGAGATCTATCAGTTTGTAACATCAACATGTTGGGCTTGTCTTTGCAGCAGCACAATTTTCCAGCCATTTTCAACTTTGGTGAAGTCTTTTTTCGTGCTGCTGGTCCAAACTTAAAAGTCTAAAACCAGGCATTCAATTCCAAAGCATACCATATGTTGTGGTCTTACAAAATCAAATTTTCTGTCTTAAAAAAGGAAATTAAGTTAATGTTTACAATCTGGCTAATATTAAAAGTCTAAAACAGTCCCATTGCTCCTTTCCCATCCCCGTATGGGTTCTTCATTCCTTCACAAAATCAAGGCTTATTACTCACCAAAATCCATCAAGATTTAGTCATAGATGTGAAAGAACCTGTAAAAAAGAAGAAAAAATGTCAGCCATATATTGATACTGAAACAGAGTACATTTATCACCTCCACAAGCGACAATATAGGAAAATAGATTAGAATTTTCACATCGTGAATAAACTAAAAAGTCATCACAGAACCAATGAGTTTTTGATTTCTCATTGGAACTTAAAATTTAGATCTAAAACTCCAAGAGAAGTACTGTTGCCAACAAAAGAGAAGCCAGAAAAACTTGAAAATTTAGCAAGAAACCAGAAAGTACCTGAGGCAACTTGCAATTAGAAATCAAGAACGAGGGAATCCTTGAGCAAAAAAATTTGTCAGTTACAATTTACCTACGATATAGGTCCTAGTCAGATTACGCACTCATAAATTCAAAATAATTTATAAGTACTAGTTAAGATATGAGCTAAATGTAGGGCAGAATCCGTGAATCAAAACATGATGAAGAACGTGCAACAACCTTTAGGCTGCCCTAATATACAAGGAGATAAAAAGGGTAGAAAACAAATCATAAGAGAGTATCTAACCTGAAATTAGCAATTTGAGATAGTCAGATTCAGATTAGATGGTGGTTGTTCGGCTATTCTTGTGTGGCTGTTCAGTGTTCTAGGAAGAAATGGTGGGAAAAAGAATCCTAATGAATACCGAACGGTATTAGTAAATTGTACTGAATACTGTATTTCAGAAATTTTACTCCGAATACCGTACTGAAAACCAAATTACCAAAATTATTTGTCCGGTTTGGTAATTCGTTTTTGGTGATATATGCCCATCCCTAGCTTCACTATATTTCCTTTCCCTACTTGATTTTATTATGCTTTACTTGAGCTGAGGGTCTATTGGAAACAACCTCTTTACTTTCACAAGGTAGGGGTAAGGTTGCGTACACACTACCCTCCCGAACCCCACTTTTGTGATTATACTGGGTATGTTGTGTATATAAACCTTTAAATAGCCTCTGGAATTGCATTCTAGACCGTTGAGTGAACATCCCTTAGACCTCTTTTTTTACCAACCTTGTAGAAGCTCCCGTGTGTCTCTTGGCATAGTCAACTTTAGACCCAAAATATTTAAAAACATGTCCCACAATTCTGTAGTAATCTTGCAATGCATAAAAAGATGGTTTGCATCTTCTTACTTCTCTTCTCAGAGAGGGAATACACTAAATTGGATCTTGCCTTCTGCAGCTTGTCGGAAAGGATGCTTTAGCTGAAACAGATAAGATTACCTTGGAAACTGCAAAACTTTTAAGGGAGGACTACCTTGCACAAAATGCTTTTACGCCGTAAGTTGTATAAATCAATGGTGATGCCTTATTCTGGAAGGAATTGGATTGTCATGGACTCACTTTTTTTGGTCTTATGACAGATATGATAAGTTCTGTCCTTTCTACAAATCTGTTTGGATGTTGCGCAACATCATCCACTTCTATAACTTGGCCAACCAGGTAAGATAGTTTAGCATTCACTGCATTAAGATCTTCCTTCTGTATTTCCTTCATACTGCATTCTTCTCATTCATATAAATAATGGTATGTACTGATGATGATTGTTATTTTTATGCTCTTACATCTCCTTTTGTCACATTTAGTTAGATTCTAGGTAGCTTTTGGAACACTGTCACTTGAGACTAGTAAGTAGAGAATTGAATTTTGGGATTCCCTTGTAACATTTTCTGTTATAATCTTTTGCACAGGCCGTTGAACGAGGAGCTGGTATGGATGGACAGAAAATCACTTACACTCTCATTAAGCACCGTCTAGGAGATTTGTTCTACCGTTTGGTGTAAGTTACTGCCTAGATATGGACTTTGTACTACGATATCATGTTACTTTGTCTAGCAAATATGTCCCTAATGCTGCAACCAGTAAAAAAATGAAAAAAGATGTCCCTATGTTGCCAGTTTAATGCATTGCCTGTCCTTACCCCTTTCTCTTGCCCATTTTTCCTGCTTTTTACACCTACATTTCTCACAGGTCCCAAAAGTTTGAGGATCCAGCTGAAGGAGAGGATGTTCTGGTGGGCAAGTTTCAGAAGCTTCATGATGATTTGGTTGCTGGTTTCCGCAACCTTGAGGATGAGACTCGATAATCGCGATTTGCTGAAATGTGCAGTTTTGTAGGGATCGACCAAATTCTCGAGAAGCAAATAATTCTGTGGTCTTCTACAATGTAAGAACACGTCAAGTCAGTTGTGTGCAGTTTTCCACAATGGACGTCTGGATCCATGAAATTAAAATGGAAAAAAAGAATGTGTGTTTGCTCAGTAGTCTTTTGTATGGTTGCTGTATCTCTTTTTATCCAATAGCATGGCGAATGACCGGGTCATTTAGGTAAATGTTATCTTTAGTTTTGAGTTTATCATGAGATTTGAAGAATAAAGCTGCGATTGTGTATTTATACCTAAGCGATATTACTTGGGTTCAATGTTTGTTTGTTCTTTAATTTATTGAACGGATGTGCAATAATTAATAATAAGGTCTTGAGGGTGCACCTCATGATGCTGGTCTCCATTTGATTTTGATTTTCCAGTCTACTGTTAGTTATTTCAACAACTCAGTTTAGACAATCGAAAGCGTACAATTACGACAAATTCAATTTCTATTTGGTGTTGATCTCCAAGCAACGTTCATCAAAGCTTTAGTATTATTGGGTGTAGATGTGCCGGTTAGGAGGTGTGAGCTTGGCCGTAGTAGGCTTGAGGAGGAGTAGAGGTAGGCTTAAGAATTATTAGAGTCGAGTTTTTTAAAAAGTACCTCTCTGTCTTCTCAAAGGTAGGGGTAATGTTTATGTATACCATATTTTTTAGACTTCTCTGAATTTGCATTGTTTTTGTCATTATTTTATTTTTTGCAATAGCTAATTTGTCATTATTGTTCATCAAAGCTTAGGAGGCAACAACATTGAATAATGTAGTAGTCTCACTTAGTTTAGCTATGGATTTTAGTTTTATTGCTAGCTAAGTTAGGTCACAAGTTTGAGTCGAGAAAGTAATTATTTATATTTATATTAGGATAGTTCGAGTCACGAAATAGTGAACTTCCATGTTAGCTAAGTGATTTAAATTATCTTTGTGTAAACCAGTGGCAAGCGCATGGATTTCATCTTCGAGGGTTAGAAAATGATCTCTTAGAGAGTTAAAAATAATCCTAACATATGAATGCTCATAAATATTTTCCATCGACCTATTTATCCAAGTAGCATATCGAGAGCAGGTCACTTGCTAGTATCAGAAAATCTACTTGTTACAAAGAAATTGCATATTTTGTAGTTCAATTATTACCAAATAACGAAAATCACAGGTGTGTGTTACTAAAAAATAAAATATCTGCAATTGAAATATTATCAAATAAAGAAAATTACAGTTATATGTTAATAAGAAATTAGAACACAGAAAATATTCATATAATATTGTTCCTTATATGAACATTAGAACAAGTACGAAAGTTACTAGAACGAAAGGAGAGTGAATAACTACAATGTTACTATCAGAAAGGAGAGTGAAAATATTCATATAATATTGTTCATAAATGATTTTAATATTATTTTTCCCGATCATAACTTTTTGTTTTCGATAGAGAATCTATTAAATTTGATCAATCATGAACAAGAAATCGTAATATAATCGAATTTGATTAGAGAGTGCAAAATAAAATGAATCAAATTCTTATTAGCTAAATAATAATAATAATATAAAAACTCTTTTGTCTTATTTATTCTTATGATTTTTTTTTTATATAACATGTACTTCTGTTTAAAAAGAAACCGACATATTTTTTTTAATCGGTTTTAAAAAATAATTCTCTTTTTTTTTTATAATATTTTAATTTTAACTTTCTACTTAATATGTTTAAAGCCACAAGATTAATAAAACATTTTAGTATATTTGACAAAACTTTAATTTATTTATTTTTTCTTTTATCAATTTAGAATCATAAAATTGATTTTTTTAAAAAAAATTTCGTGTCAAGCTATGCCATTTTATTTAAAACTGAGAGACTATCTTTTTTTTGACAATTAATTATTAATCACTATATTTATACCAAATCTATCCATATTTTTTTATAATTATATATTAGCAAAAATATAGGGGATTAAAAAAACCCCTCTCACAAGTCCACTTACATGCTTCTCTCTTCTCGACGCTTTCTTCTTTCATGGACTCATCCTTCGCCCACAAGCGACACTTGGACACCACCACCGCATTTGATACTTCCACTCCGACCACCAAGCGCCGCCACCAACTGCTGCCGTCCTCGGCAACTCCGCCGTCCAATTCCTTTCGTACACCACCACCACCGCCGCCATTTCTGAAGCTCTCTCTCGGTGAAGCATTCTTCCGAATCCTCTGTCCGGCGGACAAAACTGGCGGTGTGATCGGAAAAGGTGGAGCTATAATCCGACAGCTCAGAGAGGAGACCGGTGCTAAGATTCGCATTGATGATTCACTAGCCGGCTGCGATGAGCGTGTTATTGTTGTTATTGCCGACTCAACGAAGAAAGATCAAACCAGCTCGGATGCTGGTGGTTTTAATGGTGAAGAATTACCTCATTCGGCTGTCAATGACGAGTCATCATCCCAGGCTCAGCGGGCGTTGATTAGAGTTCTGGAGAGAATTTTGAAAGTGGATGAGGAGGGGAATGCGGTTCAATCGGAAGGAGAAGGGAGGAATGATGAATTTAGCGATGTGAGGAGTCCACAGGGAGTGGTGGTTTGTAGGCTTTTAGCACCGAGTAATCAGGTTGGAAGCGTGCTGGGAAAAGGGGGAAAGATTATTGAGAAGATAAGACAGGAGACTGGAGCTCAAGTTAGGGTTTTGCCTAAAGATCATATGCCTGCTTGTGCATTACCGGGTGACGAGTTAATTCAGGCAATGCACTTTCTTCCTAATTTCCAGTTGTCTTGAATTCAATTATTTATTTGTTCACTTGCAGATTTCATGTTACTGTCTCTGAACACTTCTCTATGTACTGAAGTCGAGTTTTATGCTTGATTGGTAATTTAGTCGTGCTCATAACTTCCATGTACCGAAAGGAACACCAGAAGAAAGAGAGAATTCTCCCAATGTGTAATTAACTAAATACTCAAAAAAGCGGAATAAATGAAGTTCCTTTCTGATAGATTCTCTGTTGTCTTGTGTGCTCACCTGTCCAAAATAGTTTCACAGGGTATCCAAAATGGCGATTGGAGGAAGAGGTGGAATATAGATTAATATACTTGAGTTTGTAGAGATATGTTGAAATAATAATTGGAAAACAAAAAAAGGAGCCAGTAAAGATGTTACATCTAATTGAAAATATCACATATCAGTATGTTTTCTCTCTAATTCACTGTACAAAGATTGTAATTTCTGCCTATTAAGGAAGTAAGTTATTTAGAACTGTCCAGAGTGGAAGCAGATCAAGAAAAGTTGAGCGAAGGGAGTTTGTTTTTGGAAGTACGGAACTTGATTGAGTTGGAGGGAATGTACTGACTGATTTTATTAACCTTCATAAAGTGCACTTGACAACATCCAAAGGGGACCCTTGGACTCTTACTCGAAGCGCAAGGAGGTGCATGCATAAGACAGAAGACCCACCTTACTTGCAAAGTACATATAGATAGAATAACAGAGATTTTACTATCATTTGATCCTTCCACCTCTAAGTTTGGCTCTCGTCACCTCAAAAGTTGATAAGAACAGTAGAATAATATCACCAACTCCTCAATTTCCTAATCCTTCTATTCGTTCTACAAGGCAGAGGTTAAAAGTATTGTTCTGATACCAAAGGTTAGACATTACAAAGCAATAACACAATGGAAATAAAAGATCAACATACCTCCAGCCATTGTCACGGTGTAGTCGGCAGCGGCGACGTTTGTCAGCCGTGTTTCGGTGAGTCTTTTCTACTCTTAAGACCTTCTAAGCACTCAAAACCTCACTCTTAGATGGTATGGAATTTGAAGAAGTAATGTACTTAGGGACCCTTGAACCAAATGTCATATATATAATTGTGCTTCCGTCAAGAACGGTTTTCAGCCGTTGCTGTGATGGACAACAATTTCTAAGAGGTTATGGGAAGTTTTACAACATGGAGAAGTTACCATCCTTTAGAATAGTGGGATAGGTCCATGTCATACAGGCCATTTCAGCAAATTGCTAACATTCTCCCACTTGGTTCGTGTATACTCTAATCCCATGAATGAAACATTATACACGATCATAGTGATATTTCCTCTAAAGATAAGTAGTATCGTCCATGTATCACTATGCATTATGCATCTAAGCCTTAGCCCATATTACTTAATGAATAAACTCAATGTTTATTGTAGGTCCATAATTTAGCGACATTTCTCAAAATAAAGTGAATGTGCACACAATTACAAATACTAGAAATATCATATAAATAGAGTTTCAACAATATTTGTTGTTACAATGAAATTTGACATAGTGGAACTAAGTCCCATTGTGACTACATGATCCTTAAATTTCTTCAATGGCATGCTTTTAGTTATAGGATCAGTTAACATCAGTTCAATGACCACTTTCTTATCTTTAACATGTTCTCTTATGGCTAAAAACTTGATGTCAATATGCTTGCTTTTGACTTCCACTTCAGTTATTCTTAGCCATAAAGACAACAACTGAATTGTCACACTTTAACTTTAATGGCATAGAGATAGAGTCGACAATTCTTAGCACAAATATGAAACTCTGCAACCATACATCATGTGAGGTAGCCTCAAAATAACAAACAAACTCAACTTCCATAGTGGAAATAGTAATCAAAGTTTGCTTGGGACTCCTCTAAGATATAGCTTCAACAGCTAATGTAAAAATGTATCTTGAAGTTTATTTCTGTCAATCCACTTTTGTCACATGTATAGGTTCAGCTAGGCGACATGTGTTGTATATGAAGCTTCTCATTAGTAAATCTATCAGCATAGTAGTTTACTTTCTCGTCATAGGTCGCTTGTAAAGCATGTGTTCATATGGTACTTGTCCGCCTCACCTAGGGTTGGGGTGTGACAAAATCAACATAGCCAGCAGCGTCAGAATCAGAGTAGCCAATGACTTCCAAGTCATCTGGTCGTTTGTACATAAGCATGTAGTCTTTTGTCCCTTGAAGATATCTTAAGACTTTCTTTGCAGCTCTTTGGTGGTCAAGACTTGTATTATTCTGATATCTTCCTAACATTCCAACACAAATGCTATGTTAGGTCTTGTACAAACCTGAGCATACATCAAGTTTCCAACAATAGAAGCATATGGAATGTCCTTCATTTGTTCCCTCTCAAGATTGTTCGTCGGGCACTGATTCAAATTGAACTTGTCACCCTTTACAATAGGAGCTACACTTGGTGAACAATCTTTTATTCAAAACCTCTCTAAAATTTTATTGAAATAGGCATATTGAGATAGACCTAAGGTACCTTGATGTCTATCTCGATGATCTTAATGTCAATGACATAAGACGCATCACCCATGCCTTTCATATCAAAATTTTTAGAGGGAAATTGTTTCACTTTATGTATCATTCCCTAATCATTAGATGCAAGTAAAATATCATTCACATATAGAACTAAAAAACATATTTTACTCCCACTGACCTTCTGGTGTATACATTGATCCATAATGTTCTCAACAAAGTCGAATGAAGAGATAACATTATGAAATTTTAAATACCATTGACGTGAGGCTTGTTTTAGTCAATAGATGGATTTCTTTGCTCACCATTTAAATACAACAAGTGCTCAACATTACGAGAGGAGAATCCGACAGTTTGTTCCATATGAACCTCTTCCTCTAGATTACCATTGAGAAATGTGGTTTTACATCATTTGTTGCAATTCTGAATCAAAATGGGCTACTAATACCAATATAATATGCAAGGAATCCATTTTAGACATAGGAGAAAGGGTTTCTGTGTAATCAATTCTTTCCTTTTGAGCGAATCCTTTAGCAACAAGTTTGAGATGCTTTCTTAACTTCAACATGTTTTCTTATGGCTAAAAATTTGATGTCGATATGCTTACTTCGACTTCCACTTTTGTTATCTTAGCCATAAAGACAGCAGATGAATTGTCACAATTTAACTTTAATGGCTTGGAGATGAGATTCGATGCCTAGATATGGATACATCATGTGAGGTAGCCTCAAAATAAGAAACAAACTCAACCTCCATAGTGGAAGTAGTAATCAAAGTTTGTTTAACACTCCAAGATATAACTTGGACATGCATAACATTATGAGTGGAATCATTTTGTAAATTAAGAGAGAAAAGACCATCAGATAATGTAACATATCCAATAAGTTTAGATTTATAAAATAGATTGGAATTGTCTTTTCAAAAGAAGAAATATCCTAAAGGTACAAGTCTTGATACTAAAATTAAACTCTTAGAAAATTAGGAACATAAAAGGCTTTTTCTAACTCTAAAATGAAAAGAACTAAATTACATGTCCCTATAGCTTCCACATGCGACTGCATCATGTTTCCTGAATAGATGCTTTAGCTCCCACTGACTTACGCAGGTTTCTTAAATCCTACAAGAAATTCGTAATATGAATTGTAGAAGCAGAATCAATTCACCACGTGTTATTTTTTTATTTTTTTGAGAAATTCACCACGTGTTATGATTAACATCAATCATATTAGCTTCATAGCAAACAAGAGAGATTGAAGTACATTTCATCACAAGCCATTATTGATACTTGACAGAATCCGGCTTTATGTGCCCTTTTTTTTTACATAAGCGACCTTGGGATTCTTTCTTGATGCAAGTTTCAAGTGGTGCCTTTCCTTTCCATTTCTTATTGGCTTGATAGGTCTTCTTTTCTTGAGTAGTCATGAATGCACTTTCTCCTGCTTCCTCGACCTTCCTCTTGAGCACACTTGGCAATAAGTTCATTAATAGACCATATATCCTTATGTGTAAGAGATCTTACCGTGCAGGCAGAGTATTTAATGTATAGTGCACACGAAAAGTTTCAGACATTTCGACCTCAAAAGTCTTTAGTTAAGCCTCTTAGTCTCGCATCTTTATGATGTGCTCACGCATACCTCTCACACTGATGAGCTTCATTGATGAGCATTTCATAATTAAGGTGCTGGCAAATGCCTTATTTGAAGTTTGAGCCTTATTTGAAGTTTCAAACTGTTCATCAATTGCCTTTATTAATGCCTTGACATTGTTATACTAACAGAACCACAAATACCAACAAAGATTTTGGTCTTAATGAACATAACACTTAAACGGTTGGAGTACTCCCATTGTTCACGAAGACCAATCTCATCTTGAGTGTTGATTTCATTAATAGATGGTTCTTCTTTCCTTGTAGCATAATCAATATCCATGCACCCTAAGTGAAGGAAAATTCTCTCCTTCTCGATCTCATAGTTCTCACCATTCAGTTCAGGAGAGATAAATTTGCAAGTTGCATAACTGTAAAAATATACGTACATACTTAACATAAATTTGAGACAAATAATAGAAAATTGAATCTACAGACATAAAATTGCTTGTGGGCTAAATTTTAATTCAACCTTATGATAAAATTATCAATTTACTAGCATGATATTCTTATCTTTATGATAAAACTATTAAACTCTCATTCATGATTCATGTGTGTAATTATGAGAAGTATTTAATGTTTTATCCTAATTATTTATGCGGCCCAAATAACCCGTCAGGGTGGCCCAGTGGTTTGGTCTTGGGACTTCCATGTTGGAGGTCTCAAGTTCGAAATCCCTTGCCAACGGAAGTAAAGGGTTTGCCTTCTGGGTCAAGCTCGTCGCACCGGACTTGTCTAGTGCAGACTACCTCTCCTGTGTGGTTTGCGAGCTATTGCATAGGAGCAAGAGTTATACTTCGTGCGTACCCAAAGGGTAGTGACTGTAGGTATCCCTTATCATAAAAATATATGCCACCCAATAATAAAGGTTTTTGAGTTATCATATCGTGCATAATTTATCACAATTCTAATGTCTAAAGTTTCTTTATGTGATCCTTAACTTTAAAATTTTATTCAATTAAAGATGTTGTGGCGAATCTTCAATCAAATAAAATTATAGTTCACTCAGACATTGATCCTTATTTTTTTGAGCAATTTTTTTTTTGTTTTTTTTTGAGTAACAAACATTGATCCTTATTTAATATGTATAATTTCCTTATTTGATCCAATATTATTTAACCAAGATAATTGTGGCTAATCTCAATCAAACAAAATTATAAGAACTACTAGACATTAAATCAAAATCTTATACAAGATTTATTGCTGAACATTATGCAATGAACTTAAATTTCACGTGCTTAAATATGAATATGGAAAGAGACACAAATATTACATACAGTAGACATAATAATTTATTAAGTACATAATAGTGAATTAGCTAGGACCACCTTGCAAGGCTAAATACTCCTAGGTGGCTGATAGCGAAGTAGTACCGTGAGGGTGAAGCAGTCAACTGAGTTCCGAACGAATTAGCTTCTTGGTTTAAAACCTGATGAATGCATATGATTGAAACCCCTTGCCAATGAAAGCAAGGGGTTTGCCTTCTAGGTCAAGCTCGTCGCACCGAGCTTGCCTAGTGCGGATTACCTCTCTTGTGTGGTTTGCTAGCTATTGCATAGGAGCGGGGGTTTTACCTTGTGCGCACTAACGCGTAGCGGCTGGGGTTTCCTTGTCATAAAAAAAAAAGTTTGCTCAATTTCAAGAAAGGCAACTCCAACAGATAAATCATTTATCTTTATTAAGCCCAAACAAAATTAAGTAACCGCACAAATATAATAAAACAAAATTAGAGACCTAACTAGTTGCGTGACCCACTGACACACTGAAACCAAAACGGCAGTCTCTTTGCCTTTTATTATTACTTTATTAGTTTACGTTACATAAATAAAAGACAAAAAGTTATAAGTGACTGTGGGTGCATTACACAAATAAAGGCAAAACTTCAAGACTTCAACCACAGTGCAACACTTAAACACTATATAGGTTGTCTTCTTCCTCTTGACGGGTCATTCGACCCGTTTGAAAACTCAGTTCGTGTTCACCTGTTAAAGACTCCAAAAACAACATATAAAATTGCAGATTGCTAGAAAATCGATTTCCATAAGATCTCTACCATTAGAATACTTCAAAAGTTTCAAAACAAGATCTAAAATTAAGACCATTTTGAGTGGTTTTTAGAAATTCCAAAAATAAACAAGGCAGAGGTTAAAAGTATTGCTCTGATACCAAATGTTATACATCACAGAGCAATAGTGTATCGGAAATAAATGATCAACATACCTCCATCCATTGTCACGGAGTAGTCGGAGTCGGCGGCGTTTTTCAGCCGTGCTCCGGTGAGTCTTTTCTACTCCAAAGACCTTTTAAGCACTCAGAACCTCACTCTTAGATGGTATGGAGTTCAAAGAAGTAATTTGTTTAGACCTTTCCCCGGGAGCTAGTCCCACTAGTGCTAGTATCAATAGGAAGATCTCACTTCTGTTTACTCAGACGCCTCTTTCTTATCGAAGGGACCCTTGACCCAAATGTCATATATATAACCGTGCTTCCATCAAGGATGATTTTCAGCAGTTTTTGTGATGGACAGCAGTTTCTAAGGGTTTATGGGAAGTTTTACCACATGGGGAAATTACCAACCTTTAGAATAGTGGGATAGGTCCATGCTTCTCTATTCCTTCTACATCTTTGTTTTTTCTAATTGCACCACCAGAGCAGGCTGGTTTAGTAGATGACAAACAGATGCGGTTGTCGATCTTTTTAAACAACTACCAGAGACCAAGTGTGCTCCCAATAATCCAATACCTGTACCTAATACTGAGTAATTCTGCTACAAGTATATGTGTGTATGTCTGTGAGGATTATATTGAATTATGTCATTATAGCAGAGGCACATGCCGGCTTGCTTTCTTAGCTTTATATGAGATTGATTTTTGTTCATTTCATTGATTATCTCTGTTTTGCTTGTATGATTACGTTACTCTGTATATGGTTTTGACTGTTGAGGGGATATCTTTGTGTGCAGATAACTGGAAGCTTTTCAACTGTGAGAAAAGCTCTGTTGTCTGTTTCAAGCTGCCTTCAGGATAACTCTAGGGTAGATTTAGTAAATCCCTCTACCCCCAAATTTTCAGGGATGTCACAAAATGGAACTGGTTATCACACGCCCGAGCAGTTCTCGAGGAGTTCTGGTGTTGAGAGTGCTGGAATCAACCACAGGATGGTCTTGGAGGAAGAGGTCATGTTTAAGGTGTTATGTCCGGTTGACAAGGTTGGAAATTTGATAGGAAAAGGTGGCTCAATTATTAGGGCGATGCAGACTGAAACTGGTGCATCTGTCAAGGTTGCTGATTCAGCATCTGATTTAGATGAAAGAATGGTTGTGATATCTGCAAGAGAGGTGCGTAGGATGACCATTAACTAAGCAACTGTTTCTGCCTTTTCTCACAGATCCACTTGCATTTCCTATGTTAAAGTGATTTGCTCACTTCTTTTTTGTGTCACTTCGCTGTCATATTATCTGCTGCATAGAGTCAATTTGTAGATTTTTTTAACTTGCTCAGTTGATAATGGTGTCAGAAGGAACTGGTGTTGATCTTTTAGCCTTGCTACTCTATCCTTGCAAATCTTTATTGAGATCATCTTCTTTGTTATTCCTGCAGAACCTGGAGCAAAGACATTCCCCTGCTCAGGAAGCTCTTATGCGTGTCCAGGGCAGAATTGCTGAGATTGGATTTGAACCAGGAGCTGCAGTTGTATCAAGGCTTCTGGTACATGCACGTCACATGAGTTGTCTCTTTGGTAATGGAGGTATCCTAATTGCTGAATTGCGACGAGTCACTGGTGCTAGCATTCGTATTTTCCCCAGAGAACAATCTCCAAAATACGGCTCCCACACAGAAGAAGTTTTACAGGTAGATACAGATTTCACTTGAAGTTTATTCTAAAATATATGTAAGACTTCACGTCTCAGCTAGGTTGTCTTTGAGTGTTTGTCTGGAATTTTTCCAATTTTTT
>JAJOOS010005160.1:0-18656 GCA_029582725.1 Solanum chiquidenum | reverse complement strand
TTCTCTCAAAACCCTAACTTATTTTTATGAAGCGTAAACTGAATCCAATCAGTTTTGTCCCCAACTTAATTACCAAAAATGAATTTAATTAATTGGATTGTGAAAAGACCATAATACCCTTCTAAAATTTGGTTTTGACTTTCCTTATCTAGACAACCCAACTTCGAATGGACATATCTCCCTCATACGAACTCGAAACCGAGCAAACTCGGTGGCGTTGAAAATATAATTCAAAGATATTTCCTACGGTATCTAATAGCACACCTAACTCATCCTAAGCTAGGAGTTATGGTTGTTTGAAGTCGACCCAAAACTCATACTTAGCTTAACTTTGTCAAACTTTCCAAATTTGATTATTTCCAAAAACGGTTTCTTTCCAATTCTAAGTCTTTCTATCTCTTTCAAAAAGTGATGTGTTACACTATGAGCTATGTGCCCAAGCCCATATGCAAATTGATTTGATGAACTTTTACAAATAGCCACTATAATAAACTTAATTATGCTCTATAGCTATAGTTTGCATATTTATGAGTTGTAGTTATAGTTTAAGTTGTCTCGTTTGTATAATTCGTAGATTTGTATAATTCACATGTTTGTATAATTCGCGAGTACATTTGTATAATTCAGTTATTTTTGTATAAACTCGAAATAATGAACTTATACAATTACAAACACCAGAAGTATAAATAGTTATACAAATTCTGAATTATACAAAAGTTATACAAATTATATCATACAAATTCTAAATTATACAAAACTAAAAATTTGAGCTGCGTAATTATAGTTAAAAGTTGGTCGCGAATTGAAACTAAGGCAAACTATAGCTATGTTAAGTAATTAACTAGTATATGTTTGCTTACACGCGTAATTTTCCCAATTGATTTCGGGAATTCGACAAATTATTTCAAGAAGGGTTGTCTCCTAGTAGGCATTGTGATCTGATCATGTGTTGCAATTGAATTTTAGTTGTCTCCAGCAAAATCGTCATCTATTACACACCCCTTTTTATTCCTCTTAATGAAGTTTAAATTTTTTGAATTGAAGTGGGAGTTGTCATTTAAGAGTATTTATATCCACATAATCTCCCCCATATAAAAACATGGCAAAATTTCAAATAATTATACAACCGTGATTTACTTAGCAGTCGTAAATGTAATTATTTGTTAATTTCCCCCAAATAACTGTACATCAACCAATTTTTTTTTTTAAGTGAAAAAAACTTTTTCTTAACTACCAACCTAAAACTTTGTTGTTTAAGGGAAATAAATTCCCTCCATTGACTTATGAAAAAAAGAAGAACTTCCACAGGAATATATACTTCGAAAGAATTATTGAGAAGTTAATTCTGCAACATGTTTGGTTGTTTGTTTATAATGTTACTAAAATTTATTGTATTATATCATTAAATTTAGGAAAAATTGTATATAATAGCAAACTATTAATTTAAATTAAATGCTATAAACATAGTTTGATTTAATTGTACCCCATAGCAAACTGTTGCTATTTCACCTCTCTCCTGGTGAATCTCGCTCGCTACTCTCGTTCTCTCCCTCGCCTCTCTCACTTTTATACAAACACAAATGTATAAAATGCGTTTGTATTTGTATAAAGCGAGAGAAAATTGTATATATACATATATTTTTGTTCCCTTCTCTCCCCTCTCCTAGATCTCTCGCTCGCCAGTCTCTCCCTCGCCTCTCTCGCTTATACAAACATAAATGTATAAATTGTGTTTCTGTTTGCATAAAGCGAGAGAAAATTGTATAAACACATGCAAATACATATATCTTCGTCATATACACTTATAATTATACAATACAAATATTTATCTGCCCAGATCTCTTTTGCTTTTCTCTCTTTCTCGTTTTATACAAACACATATTATACAATTGAGCTTTTGAATATGTATACTGAAACAGAAACATATTATATACAACTGCTTTCTTTTGTATATGTATAGCGAAACATACATATTTATGTTTGCTATGGAGCGCAATTATGCAAACTATAGTTATAACATACAAATATGATTTTTGTGTTTGCTATATGTGAAAGTTGCTCAATTTATTGTAATTGTTGAGCCATATTAGCCCAAAAATATTTTTAATATGGTATATATTATCCATTTTGGGCTAAGTTCGCACAGTGTTTCAAAACTGTCACAACATTATTTAAGAGATTTTATACCTTATATGTAGCTTTTCGATCTTTTCCCTTATCAATATCAATGTGGGACTTTTCTTTGCACACCAAACAATTATATAATCAAAATCTCATTTTATATGTAACCATCGATTAGGTGTGGCACATTGTTATTAATTCTTTTTCTCATTTTGGTTTTTCTTATTATCTAATAACCATAACTCCTTCATATCAATGATTATGGGAGGCAGTTTAAAAACAAATTCATATTTACTCTACTTTCTTTTATGATAGTACTAGGCAGAGATGATCTGTGCAAGCACGGGCCCAACAGTGAAAGATTTTTTCTAGCTAAATGCAAGCACCGGAGAGACGCACACTCACAATATAATATAGTTGGTAATCATTTGTGGCTGTGGGTTAAATGCACAATATTTAAAGATATTTTATATATGATTGACAATTGTTTGTGGTTGTGTTATTTACATTGAATATTTAAATTTTGTAATATTTAGGTAGTTTTGCGTTTTGTCTGGCAAAAGTAGTTGTGGAAGAGGGGGAAAATAAATTTAGGTTAGTTATACATGTGTATTTGTGTAACATCTCGCAAATGGAAAGAACTAGAAAGAGCTAGAATTAGAAAGAGTTGTTTTTGAAAAGAATGAAAAATCTGGAAAATTGGTCAAGTTATGTTAAGTTTGAGTTTTTGGTCAACTTCAAACGACCATAACTCCTAGTTCAAGATGAGTTAGGTGTGCTATCAGATACCGTAGGAAAGATCTTTGAATTATCTTTCTAACGCCACCGAGTTTGCTCAATTTCGGCTTCGTATGAGAAGATATGCCCATTGAATGTTGGGCTGTTTAGATAAGGAAAGTCAAAATCGAATTTTTAAGGGGTATTTTGGTCTTTTCCATACCCACTTGATTTAATTCGTTTTTAGTGAATTAATTAGGGTCAAAACTAAATTGGCTCAGTTTGCACAATTGGAAATTAACGCTAGGATTCTAAAGAGAAGAACTCAAGAGATAGGGATGGCAATGGGGCGGGGTGGGTTTAAGGCTGTGTGGGGCGGGGCAAATTAAGGTTGTGTGGGGAGGGTCGGATGTGAGGCGGGTTGAAGTGGGTTTTTTTAAAATTAATGTGGGGCAGGGGGGTTGCGGATATATGTGGTTTTATGTGGGTTCAAACTTAATTTTAACTTTTTACATATTATAAGAGTGAAAGAGCATTATTTATTAAGATAATTTCATTAAAGCTACTAAAATATTCAAGATAATAAATGAAAATGGTTCAATAAAAAATAATACAATTTCTTACATGTTTTCCAATTGACCTCTAAAAAATAAAATTTTAAGTCACTATCCTATTAAATTAATACAATTTAATTAAAAATGAATTTATTTTTATGAATTTTATTTTTAGTATCAAACATAACTAGAAAAATAAAATATTAAAAAATTTATGCGGGGCGGATTCATGCGAGGCGGGTTGAAAATGAAAAAAACGTTGTTATGCCGGGGGGAAGGGATGGATTAAAAAATTTGCGGGTTAAGCTCTACCCGCACCGCCTCCGCCCTACACCGCTCCATTGCCATCCCTATCAAGAGAGAAGAGAAGAGGAAAATCAAGATTTCGTCGTCTTCGTGAGGAATTGATTGCGGATTTCGTCGAGGATTTGATCCTACGATGTATATGAAACTTTCATAACGTTGGGTTCGCTCACCCACGTGCCAAACATGTTTATTTCAGCATGAATTTGTCCTAAAAAGATTGGAAGTTTGAATGTTCTTGATGGGTGTTCTTGAATTGGTTTCGTTCTTGAATTTGGGTTGAGATTGAGGATTTCTTGAGAGTCTAATGTCGATTATTAGAATTTTCTTGAGTTAGATTCTTGTGTTTATGTATTGGGTACCTGAATCTAAAGAGATTGAGAAAAAGAATCGAAATTAATCGAATTAAGGTATGAAAACGAGAGGAAAAATTCGTCAGATTCGCCTGGGAGAATGCTAGCGCGACGCACCCCCGTAGCGCCAGGAAGGGTGGGGCGGCGCGCCAGCAGTGCGCCAGAAATGAGCCCCAATAACTTAGGGGGTGGCGCGGCGCGCCAAGAACGCGCCCGGGTCGTCTACCCCCACCCGTTTTTCGTCATTTAACCCATTTAAGTCCTTCTAAAGTATACTAACACTTCCTATTGATTCTAATTACTCTAAATGACTTCTAAACACCTAGAAATCATCCATAAACTTGAATCATAACCTTGAATCCATAAATTCAAATTCAAGGAATGTTAAGAGCTAAGTCTAGAAAGTTCATAGAGTCTTTCCAAGAAGTCTTTCCAAGAAGTCTTTTACAAATGTTTTAATCTTGTTTTAAGACTTGAGTTTTTTGTTAAGTAAGAGTAACAAATGAAGTTCATTTCTTCAAAAAGAGTATATGGAAACAAGTATTCCCAAAGAGTAAATGTTTTCACATTTGAGCAAGAAAGGAAACACCGATTTCCAATAGAGCCTTTGAGCTAGTTTTTGAGTAATTTTCTCAAATCACAGAAAGAGTTTTGTTTTTAAAACATATGAGCTGAGTATATTTTGGGAGTACTATTAAGCACCGATATGGGAACGCGAGTTCATAATAACTCAAGTCTCCATAAACCATATAGCTATCATGGATAGAAAAGATCATACTTTTTAGATGATTCCTTACTGCTTTTTAGCATAGACTAGTGGATCCACTTACTTGAGGCATTCTATATGACGGCAAAGTATAGGACAGTTCTGGCAGCGTGGGCGAGACGATGTATCATCACTTAGGCTCATAGTGATGGTTGTCGGTTAGAGAAACTCCCACAGTATTATATTACTTTATTATATGAGTAAAGTGAGTTGTTATTGTATCTCTTTAATACATTGAGTTATCACCTATTGTTTTAAATGCTTTGTATAAACTGCACCATTATTGTTGTTTTTACTTTGCATTTGAGTTGAGTTATTCATGAGTTGAGTAAAGTCAAGGTAAGTGTTCTTTTCAGATTCCTTTCAAGCTTATGTCTTGTTTAGTATTTCCCTCGCATACTCGTACATTCAATGTACTGATACCATGTAACAACTCGCAACTAGAAAGAACTAGAAGGAAGTTTAAAATCTGGAAATAGTTATATTTGGAAAGTATAAGGAAATCTAGAAATTTTTGTAAGTTAAAGTGAGTTTTTGGTCAACTTCAAACGACCATAAATCCTAGCTCAGGATGAGTTAGATGCATTTCAGATATGGTTGGAAAGCTTTTGGAACGATCTTTCCAACGCCGCCAAGATTGAGTGAATCTGAGTTGTATGAGTGAGATACGCCCATTAGAAGTTGGGATGTTCAAATAAGAAAATATCCAATCCGGATTTTTCAAGGGTATTTCAGTCTTTTCCTTATCCAATTAATTAAATTCATTTTAGTGAATTAATTAAGGGTCTAAACTGAACCTTGTCAGTTTTACGCTTTTGGAAAAGATTTAGGGTTTAACAGAAGAGGAAAGAAGAGGAGAAAAGAGAAGGAGAAGCAAGGAAATCGTCAAGTTCGTCGAGTTTAGCTTGTGGATTTCGTTGGGGATGATCCCTACAAGGTATGTGAGTCTCTCATAGCGTTGGGTTCATTCACTCACGTGCCAAACATGTTTAGTTCAGCGAAATTCATCCTAAAAGAGTTTGAAAGTTGATGTTCTTGAATTTGAATGTTGTTCTTGAATTGGGATGAATTGAGAAGTTTCTGAGTTCGTTACGTTGCATTATAGAGTCGTTTCGAGTTAGGTTCTTAGGTAAATTTGTTTGGTATCTGTATCTAAAGGTAATTTGAGAAAAAGAACCGAGTTTGGGTGAATTGGAGTTGGAAAACGAAGAAGAAATTTCGTCGGATGAAATTAATGGGTGGCCGCGCATCGCACGCCTAGTGCCCAGATTTGAACATTTCAGCTTCGCATCGCGGAGCTGACACGAGGTGTTCTGCCTCAAAATACGTTTTTGGAACCAAAATTTAATTATGCCTCCGCGTCACGGACCCACCTTCAAATCTTGATTGTCGGTCTTTTCTCATGTTTAGCTATCTAAAATCATTCCTCAACAACATTGTTGTGCCGTAATTTTACTAAACCTTTAGCAAAATCACTATTTTGAAATGTTCCAAGTATAAAACAATTTGAGAAAAATACTTAGAAAAGAGTTACCACTTAATTTTTTAAAGAAATTAAGAAAACTTATAATTTTCAAAGATTTAAACAGAAAAAATTATTTGAAAATACCAAAAAGGGTTCGGGGTTCAATTTACACTTCGAGAAGGGTTTAAGCATTCGAAGTGCCCGCTAACATGCGGCTGACCTACGACTTGACTAAAATATATTTGACTATTTTTAGGAAAATAATGATTTAACATAAGAAATAATAACTTACAATATTTGATTAACTTTGAGAAAAATAGATAAGTATATGACGCATTTTTTTATTTTTTTATTTTTTTTTTAGAGAAAGGGACCCAAAATGAAACATTTGAATTAAATGCAAGTGATTAACATTTTAACAAACTAGATTAATTAAAATTTATTTGACTCATAATAAATTGAATTAATTTAGTCGATAAACCAAGAAATCATTTTAAACTAATTAAAAACAAATAAAAGTTTTAACTAAAAACATATTTAAATATGTAAAAAATACAAGAGTTGATAAAAATTGAAATTTTATTTAAATCTAACATAAATAATATAGTTCATCTTTTGGGGATTTAATTAAGTTAACTAACAATTTTAAAGTTAGAGTTAAACAACAAACAATAAATAATCACAATTAAATAATTAAAGAGTAAGGGAGAAATTGAACTTGGGCCTCCTTTTGGGCCAAATTCGCTGAAATTTTTGGGTTTTAATCCAATCCCGTTTTTGTATACACTTGTTGTATATTCTTGTATACGGGTCGGATTTGACCAATATTCCTGTATATTGAACCGTATACAAAATGTATACAATCCATTTCTTCCCCTGAGACCTGTATTTACATTTTTAGTCACGTATTTGTTGCACTGATATGTATATCAGTGTATACATGGTGTATTTCAGCCTGTTTTCAGCCTTTGGGACCTGTAATACAACTCCTCTTTCAACTGTTTCAGCTTCCGAAATTCAAACAGGGATGAAGGCTGACTCGAAATGCAACACGTATGTGGACAATAGAGTCCAAGAGACTTGGTTGACAGATTTCCCAGGAGAAAACAAAACAAAGCAAAAATAAGGACTATTACCAATTTTATTTTAAGAAAGTAACAGACCTTATTGATAAGAAATCCATGAAACATATTTTAAAAGAGGCAAGAAAATATTATCTTGTAATCAAACAAATGAGAGTAGTAATACATGCCATTTAAAAAAAAGTATATTTAGCATTAGAGCACAACACAACTCTTGTGACCTATTTTAAATATTGAAATATTAGCAAAACTATATTCCAACATCTTCAAAACTTAACAAGAAAACAATCACATGATTGCCGACTTGAATGCAATCCATGAAAAAAATGTATTAAGTGATGGAGACTTAGCAAGTGCTTCCCTTAAATAGTGAAAAGCAACAAAGAGGGTTCATCTAAGTTTAAAAAACATGCAAGATTAGTATAGCTGCACTAATTATAGAATTTAAAAACAATTAAATTCATATACTAAAAGAACTACAGCTAAATTGATAATCATTCTTACCACAAGAGCTACTGCCTCAACAAACCCAAATAGTCGAACATCACAATATAATCAACTACCACGTATTTAACCAAATCAAGATTTATTTCAAGACATAAGCAGGTTAATACAACTTATAAGAAACTTGGACCATATGATGAACTAAAAAGAGGACGATCAAAAGAGAAAATAGGTAGTAAATCGAAGAGAAAACAATAGATTGAAGTAAGCCTAGATTCTGGACAGCAACAGAACTTCACATCTTTTAAAAGCTCAACTGCAAATAACAAGAATTTTCAACTAAAATTTAGACAAATGGAGACATGAACTTGATTTGAACATGACATGCTAATTAGTAGAACATTCATAGAGTTCGATCATGGGGGCAAACAAGCTGCGACATATTAACAACAATAGGCTGCTTTATCATGAATCTTGAGGCAACAATTTCCAACATAATATCCAAATAGAAAGCTTTAGGAAATACACTTCATACACAAACAGACTAAAGACACAAACTTGAACTAAAAACACCTATTATCCAACATCAACGAGAAAAATAACAGGTAAGACAAACAGAGGCATTTGGAAGGGATAAACTCGACAGAAAATTCATAAGGGGAGATTGAAAACTTCATCCTATTCCTAAACACAATGTTAACTAACAAATGAATTAAGATCAAATGAAAATTTACCTTTTTCAGTGCAGCGACTGGAAAGACGAGCTGAAACGAGCGATATCACCACCACTAGTGAGATTCCGATAAACTCTGACAAAGTTTCGATGAATTGGAGTAAGCGGCGAACGAAAATAAATAGATGCCTATTCCTCCATATTCAGTGAGTAATTGTTGTCTTCCCTCCTCCCTACTCTTAATACTTTCCTACTGTTTTTTCCAACTCTCCCCAACTCTCTCCCTTAAACAGTGATCGAAAGAAATGAATATATAGATGGAAATTAGGGGGAAACAGTTGTAATTTGAATTTCGAATTGCTCTTTCCGAAGCAACAATGAAGGATTTGAAAATCCCTGAAAAATGGGGAAAGGGAACCGGACGATGTGATCGATTAGGCTGCTAGGTTATGGGTTTCGCAGGGTAGTTGGGAGAGATTTCTGGATTTGCAGCGCAATTTTCGTTGATTTAGGCGTGAAGAAGACGAAACAAGTACGGGGGTGGGGTCGTGTATTGTCGGTTTGAATGGCGTGACGAAGAAGGAGAAAACGTATCGGGTCGGGGTCGTTTGGTACTAGGTATGTACGTATCATATGTTGTATTGCATTTGTATGTTGTTGAAAGAATGGTAATGTTGGAATGGGCTTGGGTTGTTGATTGTTGGAAAAGGAAATTGGCTGAAAAATTGGGAATGTTGGGCCGACTGATTGCTGGAAAAAAGGCCCAAAGTTAGCCTGAAGGATTTGAAGTAATTGGTAAGGAAGGGGTTGGATCTGTAATTAATAAAAATGTCAAAGGATTCCAAACTTAGCCTACTTAACTTTAAGAAGTTAATCGAATTGAGTTGATTTGCAAATTCGACTAAAGTTTAAATAAGATGAATTAATAAAGTTAATTTACGAGCTCCTTAATCTTAACAAAATAAAATAATTAGTTTACTTGTAAACAAATTTACTCAAAAATATAAACATAACTTAAACTAATTAAACAAATACTTAATTAAAGCAAAAAATCTTTTTGAGATGATTTTTGAATATTTTTAAAATATACTAATTATATACATAATTATGTAAAACATATATATTATTCAAGAATTATCAAAAGTGACGAAACTACTTAAAATAACTTGCGAATTATATATATATATATATATTTGACATTTTATAAAACTAATTATTTTAAATCGTTTGAAATTGAAGAAGCTTGATGATTAATTTATATTGTGGAGGGTCAAAATTGGGTGTCAACAAACATGAGATCTTTCCAAACACCAATCACAATCCTTGAATCCATAATTCAATTCAAGGATAAGTTAAGAGTCAAGTCAAGAATAGTTAAGATCAAAGTCAAGAGAAGTCAAAAATCAAGTAAGAGAAGTTCATTTCAAGTTTTCATAAGTCTTTTACAAACGTTTTAACTTTGTTTTAAGACTTAAGTTTTGAGTTGAGTAAAGAGTAAAGCTTGAAGTTCATTTCTTCAAAAGTATATGGGGACTATGTATTCTCAAAGAGTTTAAAATATTTTCACATTTAAACAAGAAAGGAAACCTCGATTTCCAAAGAGCCTTCGGGCTAGTTTTCAGAAAAGAGTAAATGCTTTCATAATTAAGCAAGAGGGGAAACTTTGATTTCCAAGATAGCCTTTGAGCTAAGTTTTTGAGAACTAATCTCAAATCACAGAAGAAGTATGTTTTTAAACATAAGAGCTAATATTATATTTTTGGGAGTAGTATTGAGCACCGATATGGGGATGCGAGTTCACATTAACTCAAGTCTCCATAAACAATGTAGCCATCATGGGTAGAAAAGGATCATACTTTTTAGATGAATCCTTTTCGCATAGACTAGTGGATCCACTTAGTAGTTCAGGTCTTGTACCACGACAAGGTATAGGATGGCCCGGGTAGCATGTGGCAAATAACATTGTATCATCACTATAGTTCTTAAGTGTTGGTTGTTGGTTAGAGAAACTCCCACAGTAGTAATTGCATGGTTCCTCAAGGGGTTCTGCTTAGTATGGATGGGGGAATGGGACTTCATTCATACATTGCACAAGTAGACTTTGAGAGGGATCATGATATTTTTTTTTTTTATGATTATGAGTTGACAGCATGTTTTAAATTGTTTTCTTTTTTCTTTATATTGTACTTGTCTTAAACTGCTTTATAATGAAATGAGTTTAGTTAAGTATTCATGAGTTGAGAAGAGCCAAGGTAAGTGTTTCTTTCAGATCATTTTCAAGCCTGTGTTATGTTTAGCTTTCCAACTCGCATACTCGTACATTCAATGTACTGATGCCAGTTGGCCTGCATCGTCTTATGATGCAGACACATGTAACTAGGATCGACATTCCGGCGCATCGTTGATCTAGTGAGCAGTTCAGAGTATGTTGGTAAGCCTCCTTGCATTCCAGAGGATCCATTTCATTGTTTTCTAGCTTAGTTCATTAGGATATTGTGGGGTTTGTCCCAACATCCATCTCAGTTGTTATTAGAGGCTTCATAGACAGTCAGATGTTAGTCCTTTAGTCTTTTCATTGTCATTATTCCATGTTGAGACTTGAGTTTGCCTTAATGGCCAGTTGAATGTTCCTTTATAACATTCCAGTTTATTATATGAACTTATCTTTGTTGAGTTTAAGTCTTCCGCTGAGTTAAGTAAGCCATGCCAAGGGTTCGCTTGGGGCCAGCAATGGTCTTCGAGTGCCAGTCCCGCCTAGGGTGTAGGCTCGAGGCTTGACATGTCATTTGGCCTGCATCATTTTATGATGGAGACACAGGTAACCAGGATCAGCATCCAGCGCCTCGTTGATCCAGTTGAGCACTCAGAGTCAGTTGGTGAGCCTCCTTGCTTTTCGGAGGACTCCTTTTACATTGCTTTAGTATTTCACTTGTTAGGATGATCGAGGGTCTTGTCCCGACATCCCTCTTTGTTTTAGAGGCTTCTAGACGAGTAGTCATAGTTCTTTAGTCTTGTATTTTAGATGTTTTCCTATAAGACTTGAGTTTCCATCTATGGCTAGTTTGAATGTTTTATCCTTAAACGTTCTAAGTTTAAGTTGAGACAGTTATTTTATAAATGCATTTGATCCTTGTAATAAGGCTTAAAGTCTTCCGCTGAGAGTCTAGCCAGGCCAAGGGTTCGCCTGGGGCTAGAAATGGTTCTCGAATACCAGTCCCCCCCAGGGTGTAGGCACGGGGCGTGACAATTTGTGTATTTATATATGCATTTTTATGTTATAATTTTAATCGTTTTGACGACCCAGTTATCTTATTCTATTTTAATATCACAATTCCAATTGCATTTATATAGTTTAGTGATAAAAGTGTGATTCATTACAATGACATTACTCAAGCATTGAGCAACAAAAGAAAAACAAACAACACAATCAATTGACTTATTAAACTTTTTTTTTCTTCTTAAGTTGTAGGTCTTTAATTTAAAATTATTTTAATAGATAATATTAGTTTTGAATATTTCAAATATAACAAATTTATTAACTATGATTTAGATATTAATTAGGAGCTTTTTTTAAAATGTAAAAAGAAATTAAAGTGTAGCCACGGGGAATCAAACCCGCAGGCACGCTGGTTGCTTATGCCTCAACTTTTCCTAAGAGTCTGGAATCCCTAGGCTACGCAACTTTGTTGTTCAAGGGTGTTCAAATATTTTATTTAACCATTTAAAGTATCATTTTACTTATATATACAATGTATTTTTCGACAAAAGGTGTTTGTCTGTCCACCCTTAGTATAGTGTAGCTCCACCCCTATGTGGTGGTATTTGACCGCGCATATAATTTAAGAACGAAAAAAAGAGTTTTAAACTTATAATCTCAAATAAGCCTTAGATATTTGTGTGGCTATATTTATAAAGGAAAAATTATGTAACTAAGCTAAAATATAATAGTTAATTATGCTCCATGACTATAGTTTAACTTGATTATCAAAACGGTTATAATTAAAAAAAAAAAAGGGTATACGGCAAGTCCCACGTTTTGTATCGAAACATGTAAGTTTCTCTTTCATCTTTTATACAAATCAAAACACGTACTTTATGTTATCATACCCATTTAATTTATCTCCTAAAATCTCTCAATTCCCCTTAAATAACTTAACCAAATTCAAATTCAAATTTTGAAAAAAAAAATCATTCATCCAATTTTGAAAATTTCAAAAATTGAAAATTATAGTTACGCAAGTCCAATATTGTATAATTATACACCAAAATTTATTAGGTATTTTATATATGTATA
Source organism: Solanum chiquidenum (assembly GCA_029582725.1). Classification (NCBI taxonomy): domain Eukaryota; kingdom Viridiplantae; phylum Streptophyta; class Magnoliopsida; order Solanales; family Solanaceae; genus Solanum; species Solanum chiquidenum. The sequence goes on along the minus strand of JAJOOS010005160.1, from coordinate 5,884 downwards.
TTTATTTGGTTTAAATTGTTCTTTATTTGTATATATTTCATAATTTTAAGACACATACAAGTATGCTTTATATACTTCAAATACAAGTACAAGTATGATATTCATAACAACTTATTTGATTTATACAACTCAATTTATACAAAACCTACAATTACAATTTATTCATAAACATATACAAACTGCTATATATCTTATTGTTTATACAAATTGATATACTTCAACTACAATTTTTTTTTGTAAACTTGATTCAATTATATACATATACAATGACTCGTGTAAAGAAGAAGAAGTCATATCAAGTAAGGAATTCTAATATATATATATATATATATATATATATATATATATAAATATAAAGTTGAATATTAGACATGCTGATGTGGCGCTCTCTGAGGCCAAGAAACCTATTTATCTATTTTCTTTTTCTTTTTTGAATATTTTTATATATTATTCCTATCAGATAATTATTTTCTCCATCTAATTAAACACCTAATGATAACAGTAACTACATTAATTCTCCTCTCCCAATTAACAACCCTTGCCTTTTTCATTGTAACAGCCAATTATGACACGTCAATTGACCTTCTCTCAAACCCAAATATGTAGCTGATTAATTTGATAACCGTCTACCCTTTCATCTTCGACTAATAATGATTATTGTATTTAATTGAAATATTAAATTATCCGTTTTTTTAAGAGTAGTATTTAATTGTTTGCATACATTTTGGAAATCAGAAATTTGCAAGGTCTCTATTCAAAATTGAAATTCATAGCAGTATTCTACAAATTACTAAAAAAAACTAAAAATTTCATATGCAATCCGACCTCCAATAGTTTTTCTTGAATCTCTGAAAATGAAGAATATTTCGTCTAAATAAGAGGTTAGTAGAGTGAATCAGACAATAATATTTTCTCAAAGTATTTCATTTTTCTTGGATCTCTGAAAATGAAGGTCATAATAAATTGATATTAGACATGTTGATGAGGTGCTCTCCAAGACCAAGAAACCTATTTATCTATTTTATCATAATGAATTGATAGAAGGAGAGTCAAAAGGTGACGTAAAAAGTGGTTGATAGTTTGCTAAAGTTATTTCGCATAAAAGCTCTTCTTATTTTAAATTCTTTATTCTTCCTTTAAATTCTTTTTTGTTTGTTTAATTTCAATTACCATAGAGAATTCACATTAGCAAATTTGAACCAAAAAAGCAGTGTATGTACAAGGAAGAAAATGATTTAAGATTTGAGATAATTTTCTTATTTTTTTGTTTCAATTTAAGTAATTTCATAACAGTTTTTGTAGTAGAATAGTATATACAGAATTTTATCATTGATATATTACATGCCTAAATGTTTAGCATTTATTCTCATGTTCGAAGCTAACAAATAAGAATTTATAATTGTAGTTCTTATGCTTAATAACATATTAGTTCTATCTTTTATTTATTAATATTGTAAGATTTTCTTTCTTGGTACTATATATATATATATATATATATATATATTGTTTGTTTGTGAAAAATTGTATCTTGTATGAAGCACAAATAAGGTCATGATGTAACATCTATGTGGCATAGAAAATAATTTATCTTAAATCTCCTTTTTTTGAGATTTTTTCTTCATTTTTTCATCATACAATTTGTTAAATAATTAAAATTAATTCTATCGCCTTTATTACATTTAATTATATCTCATGAGTTATAAAAACTCTCCAATTATTTGAGATTTTCTATTTGAATAACATGTCCTTTTCTTTTTTATTTTTCAATGCATAATCTCCTAATTAAATGGTCTTAAAAAAAGCCTCAAAAATAAATGTTGAACTAAAGTGCACATATAGTCTTCCTTTACATATGCGTTTTTTATTTACATTTCATTTTTTATCTTTAACTTTGTAATTAATAAATCAAAGAGCCTTCTTTATTATTGTTCATTAGATATAAAAGAATTTGAAGTTGGTGTGGTGAAGAAATTTATATACATTTCATATTTTATCTTTTTAACTTTGTAATTAATGATTTTGTTAGCTGTGATTTGTTTTTTGCCCTTCTTTTTCAGATTTAATATGTTTCCATGTGTATGTAAATTAGTTTTAACATGTCCTTTTGTATGTGTAAATTAGTTTTAATGTGTAAAATTTTGTGCTTGACTAGACTTTTTTATTAGTGCAAAATTGGAGAATTTGGAACTTACAATCCTTTCTTATTTGACAATTGTTGTAAATTATTCGTTTGATATAAGAATAAGATAGAATATCTAGGATCAAATGTTGAAACTAAATGTATAATTTATTTAAGTATAAATTTAGATTGGACTATAATTTCAAAATAACTTTGTCCACAAACCAAACGATTCTTTATGGAACACGATGGGAGCAGGATATATGAATTCAATTTCCTTTTTTAAAGGGACTTTCACAATACAAGTTAGCTCATGCGTGATCTTTTGAAGTACCGAATGATTTTAAAAAAAATAACTACAACCACAAGCTATTATTGTGATCACTAAATCTACATCTTTTTTCTGTTAACATAACTTTACCAGTTGTTATATCAATTTCTGGACTTCCATTTTTTTAATGTATATATTTCTATGAATATATTAGCTTTTTATGATTTTATTTAAAAATAATAAGTAATTCTTTTCATCCGTTTCTAACCTTCTACCAATTGCTACTTTTAGTTTTAAGATTGCCTTTTCTTGGACTAAAATTCTCTAATTCTTTTGAGACTAAATGTGCCTCTTTTATGAATAATACAAATTACGAGACTAATGTTATATATTTATTTTTCCTCTGATATGAAGGTATAGCTTCTTCTTTTTTTCGTATGAGATGATTTTTTCGCGATAACTTTGTGACATTTTTATTCTTTCTTTTATATGCTTTTTTTTTATACGTTTGATCAGTTCATTTTTATATTTTGCATAAGTATATCTTAAAATTTATATTCTAATTGTAATTTTTTATCAATTAAATTTAAAAAGACCGTGCATAACGCGGATAATTTCACTAGTTAAATATAATAGCCATGAATTAAGGGATCATCTTTTTGTAACCAAAATTGTCGCATCATTTAAGGAAATTTAATAAACAATTTGTATAATCAATTAAAAAAATCCAAGTTATATAAATGCGAAACAGTTTAGCCATTAAAACTATAGCTACACTATGTAAATATGCAAACTCTAGCTAAGGAGGCCTATTATGTTTCACATTTTAGCTATTTATGAAAAATTCCCATCAATAGAAGACTTTTAAGTGATGTCAATAAGTTTATGATTGAGTACAATACTTCTAGAAAAAAATTAAGTTATTGACACTGACATATAAAAAGGAAAGAAAATATTATAAAAGGATATTTTTGTATTTTTTATTTTTTATTTTAATTTATTTGTCTTATTGTATCAAAATATTTTTTTATCTTATGTTTTTAAATATACAATGTGGACTTAAAAGGAAAAGAAACATTCTTTTTTTAAAAAATTAACTAAAAAGAAAAGTAAGACAAATATATTGTTACGGGCGGAGTGCATATCTATTGTTTAACACCATAAAATAATTTATTTATTTTTAATTTTGTGTTTAGGCAATCTAAATAAACAAACTAAAACAGAAAGAGTATAACTTGAAAAGTAAAATAATCACTTGTTATAGTTGTTTAAATTGAACTAATAGCATTATGTTTTTGAGAAAATGACATGATATGACTGCTAGAAATTTAAAAGAAAAATCACATCTCATATATATTTAAGAATTCTATATTACAAAATACAATACATAAAAAACAATTATTTACAAAACATAGGTGTTTAATGTGAATTTTAATATGGACTTTCATGAATTGAATTACTTATATTTTAGTTGGATATAACTATGAATTCTAGTATATTTTTAATACTTAAAAATATGAACATGTATTTACCGTGCTTCTAAATCTACAAACGAGTTATGGAGTGATATATTTTGGAAGACTTCTCAAGCTTCTAAAATGGTGGGATTTTATATCTTTGAAGCTATTTGAAAGAAAATGGGGTAAAAATGAAAATAATGAGTAGGATGATGATTATTTCACCCGCGAAAGAGATAATATCACTGAAATCGATTAAATCAGCTTTAAAAAAAGGGGAGCATTTTGGATTTCTTCTTGCAGAACTTTTCTCTATTGGAATTTTTAATAAATGAAAAATGTAAGAATATTCCACATTTGTTGAATGAATGGGGATCGAAAGTGTTGGTCTTGTATGTTTTTGAAGAATAATCGATGATGTCATTATTAATATCTAAAGGATAAATTTTTCAAGACTTGTACGTGTCTAAATGTTCAAATAAATTTTAAGAATGACTATTTTACCAACTCTCCCCAAAGTCCGTGTCCCCAAAAAGAATGATAATTTGAACATCAAAGGGAATAGTAAGTGAAATACATCTTCAATGGTAAAGCTATTATGGCAACTTCCAGGCAAAGAGGACATATTATGCAATGCTTGCCTTTGTTTACTACACAATAACTTTATTTATATTAATATTATAAGTTTACCGATGATAATAACACAATACAACACAATGCATAATGAAACGATACGTTAATTGGACACATCAACACAACTATGGGTACTTATATATCCAATTTTAATAAATTGGACACCCTTATTCAAACAACACATGCACAACACTTATTTAATAGTACAGTACTCTTAGAAATATAGAGAAAACATATAGGTGTTTGCTTTTATTTTAGCACTGGAAATAACAGATGCACCTACGTATAATACCATCACAAGCTCCAGTCTGAGCATTCTCCCTATTCACACAAAGGCTTTTGCAATCGTCAGTGCTAATACATATCCCTGAAAATAATGCGCTGCGCCTTCTGCAAAGTCTTGCCTCTCCTCCTTGCATCTCTGCCACAATAATTACTTAATTAGAAATATTGTATTTTTTTTTTGTTTCAATTTATATGATCGATAGTATTCAGAAAATGTTTTAAGATTTCCAAGTGAATAGATATTACCATCAAATTAAAAAGATAACGAAAGGAAAGGAATAGAAAACCTAAAAGTCATAATTGATAATGATCAGTTTATAAGCCTGAGTTTAACACCTTATTATAAATTATCTCAAATTCTCAGTAGGGATAAAATGAAAAAATTAAAATTTAAATGTTACTAAATATAAAACAGACTATAAATGAAAGAAGAAATTAGCGGAAGATTATTAAACTAGCTCACCATTGGATGCAACGAGGAGGAAGCAAATGAGGAAAGCTAAAATAACTTTGTTATTCATGATATGATGGATTTAGCAAATTCTAATGATTTATATGTTTTTTTGTGAATTATACTTAAGGAGATAGTAGCTATTTATATAGTGAAAAGATTCCACTATTCAAGCTTCTTTAGTCAATTTTTTATTTTTTATTTTTTTGTAATATCACTTAGGGGTGTACATGGCCAGGTTGGTTCGGATTTTTCAAATATCAAACCAAACCATTTGTGTTGGATTTTTAAATTTATAAACCAAACCAAACCAATAAAACTTGGGTTTTTTCGGGTTTTTCGATTTTTCGGGTTGTTTCGGTAAAGTATTCATACAAACATATAATTTACTTGTACTTCAAATATTTCTTTAGTCCTACCAAAATACAATTATCTAAGGTGTTTCTTATAAAAAAACACAATATGATATGATTAATGACACTAAAATATCCAACAAAAATAATAATAATGAAATCGCTTAAAACAAATATTGCAAATTAACAAGTCATAATGAAAATTATCATAATTTAAAAGTACTAAATCATGCTAAAATAAGTTTAATAAGTATTAGTTACATGACTAAATATTAAAAGAAATTAAAATTAGATTATGTATTTTAATTGTCTAAA
>JAJOOS010005158.1:0-22885 GCA_029582725.1 Solanum chiquidenum | reverse complement strand
GTTATTGACAATGAGTTTTTTTAGTTTCTGAAACTTGGTACATTGGATGATTCACTTTGTTCGTGTAATAGTTTATTTGTGAATTATTCATGTACTAAGTGTTTGTGTCTATCGAGATGCATATGTCCTCAACAAACTTATTACTTTCGAACCAAAAAAAACCGATAAAAACCTAACCAAACTGAACCAAACCGATGATAACCAAACCGACGGTTATTTTTTTGATTTGGTTTGGTTTGGTTTTAGAAATTTAAAAACCGATTTAAATTGGTTTGGTTTTGGTTTTAACTAATAACCGATCCAAACCGAACCATGAACACCCCTAAATTTCCAACCTTGCTAAATTTTAGAATTATGGAATTTTCAGGTATGTGGGATTTTATTGATTGGTATCTTTTCATCCAATAAATTCCAAAGAAAATCTCATTCTTCGGTTAATCAAATTCTACAGAATCTAGGGTTCTTATGAAAAGCAAGAATTACATCTTATTCCAATTTTTCTTCATGAATACATGTTTTAACCTAAAATTTAATATTTTATATGGTTATTTCGTAAGCCCTCAGAATAGGTAAAATTCAGGTCTTTGAAATTGTGTTGCTTAAATTACATGTTTTATTCAGGATGATAGAATTTGTTATGATCAGTTGTACCTTCAATCTTTTAGTTCCATATATATATAGGGGTGTACAAGTCAAATCGTAAAGTCAAATTAAACCGATGAATCAAATCAAATCGGAAAAAAAATGAATTGTGATTTGGTTTGGTTGGTTTGGCAGTTGAAAAAAAAATGACCACTCTTGATTTGGTTTGGTATTAAAAGAAAAAAAGTCAAACTGAACCCAAACCAAACCGACATAATATATATATATATATATAATTTTACAAGCCCAAATTTGAAATAAAACATATAAACATTGAAAACTATAAACTAACTAAAAATATATTAACAAAGTAAATTATAAATAATATTATCTATCTATACTATCTTAAAAGCATGAACTCCCAAACTTGAATGTTGAATTACTATAATATCCCCAATTAAAAATATTCAATTTATTTTATTTATTAATTTTATTATTTTTATTATATTAAAAATAGATACCTTTTGACATTAAAGGGTTGTGATTTTTTCAAAGAGTTGTAACTTTTCCAAAAGGTTGCGACTTTTTTGATGGGTTGTGACATTTCGATGAGTTGTGACTTTCCGAAGGGTTGTGATTTTTCCAAAGGATTGTAACTTTTCCAAAGGGTTGTGCCTTTTACAATGAGCTATGACCTTTCCGATGAGCAATGACTTTTTCGAAAGGTCACAACTTTTCTGATAAGGCACAATTAGCACTTATTCATACTATTATTTGTTAGCTATAAATAGAGTAGTTTCCTCTCACTTTTAACACTACAATTTTTTTAAGTTTTGCACTCTTCTTCTTCTTAAAAAATCTCAAGGGTTATTTGCAACTGTTGATTAAGTTCAAAATTCAACGAAATTTGAGGTATCACATAAGAAAGAGTTGGTGAACAAATTATAGCAAATCATTTAACAATTCGCACTTGTATTTTTTCTTACGATTTTCATGAGTTAACAGTGATGAAAAGTTGTGGGAAAGACAATAATAATAAATAAATATGAAAAAAGTCACATGATTTGGGTAAGATATTTCTTCTTTGTTTTTTTATTTTTTATTCTCTTACCCTCACGGAGGAGTTTCTTTCTAATTTTGCTAAAACAACGGGCATTAACATAGTCCATTGAATTATTAGTTTAGATGTTAAATCCACTATTTCAAAAATAGATTTTAACTTTTACTTATAATATGATAATATAGTCATGATAATAATTATTTTTTAATAGATATGTAAGTAAAAATGAACGGATCAAGTAAATTTTTGGTGGCAAGAGACTTCAATCAAATGGAACACTATAGTGAATATAGTATGAACATATATTATCGTCTTCCTTCTTCGTTGGTTATGTATTGTTCCATATATGTTTTTTTCTCTTTTTATGTTTACATTGAGTATGCAATTTTTTTAGTATGAATTTCGTCTTATTTTGTGTCCATTTTAATATGAGAAAATGTTATGTCACAAATACACTCCTTGATAGCTATATAAAAATAGATAAGAAAATAGTGATTGAGCATAAAATAATCTTAAATCAAATTAAAGATTCTATAAATAATATTGAATTTTATTCATCTACCAACTTTTATTATTGAAAAAGTTTAATATTTTATATCATGATACATCTCCTATAAGATACTAGATTCTTTTATTAGACAACAACTACATGATATGTATGTGGCAGAAACATGGAGAAGACTACAATTCTACAAAGACAATGTAGAAACTTAAAGAAATGAAAACAAAATTCACCAAAGGTGATGTTGTTCATATATTATAATTAAATTATGCTACTGAAATATATATATATATATATATATATATATATATATAAACAAAGAATTGGTCAAGCTAAATATATAACCTACACTCAAACCTCTATATATTTAACCATCATTCGTTATAACAACAAAGTGCCTTTTTTTTGTTGTTGTAAAATTACCTCTCTCTTACTCAAGTATTAATTAAGTAATAATATTTTGTAAAAGATAAATTGCGTATAAAGATAAAATATTGAAATATTTATGGTAATTCTTGTTAGTGTCATGCACATACTACATTTCAAGTATGAATATTTAAGAGAAAAATTGTACTTAAATGGTGTCCATCATTTATGTTCATAACCTCAAGAGGAAAGACTATTGGTGACATTTTTTGTATGGATATTTTTTTTAAAATTTTGTTGGTTAGATTTGCTTACGAAATTGGGTGAAGTAAAAGTACTACTAAAGAAATGTCACTTTCTCCCCACATTTACACTTAGAATGTATTTTGAAATGTTTCAATGATATCTGGTCATTTTGATCTCAAAATACAAGTTACTCTATGACAATTTGTATTAATTACTTAAAAACATTTGTCCTATGTTCTTTCAATTATAATTATTTACTAAAAAGTTTTCATTTAGTAATATTAATTCTATTTTACAGCATTGTATACTATATATGCAATACACACGTGCAACGCACGTGCCGTGAAACTAGTTACCTTAAAAGCATGAACTCTCAAACTTGGGGGTATTATGGTAAATAATACCTTAAATATATATATACTATATATATATATATATATACTACCTTAAAAGCATGAACTCTCAAACTTGAATGTTGAATTACTATAATACCCCCAATTAAAAATACTCAATTTATTTTATTTATTGATTTAATTAATTGTATTATATTAAAAGTAGATACCTTTTCACATTAAAGAGTTATGACTTTTCCGAAGGGTTGAAAATTTTTTTGACGGGTTGTGACATTTTCGATGAGTTGTGACTTTATCAAAGGATTGTCATTTCTTCAAATGGTTGTGATTTTTCCAAAGGATTTTGCCCTTTCCGATGAGTTGTGACTTTTTCAAAGAATTGTGATTTTTCAGTGAGCAATGACTTTTTTCAAGGGTTGTAACTTTTCTGATAAGACACAATTAGCACCTATTCATACTACTATTTGTTAGCTATAAATAGAGGGGTTTCCTCTCACCTTTAAACTACGATCTTTGTACGTTTTCTACTCTTCTCTTCTTCTTCTTAAAAAGTCTCAAGTATTATTTACAACAATTGATTAAGTTCGAAATCCAACGAAATTCGAGGTACCACATAAGAAAGAATCGGTGAACAAATTGTAGTAAATCATGCATCAATTATTTCTTCTTTGTTTTTTCATAAATAATAAACAAATATGAAAAAGGACACATGATTGAGGTAAAATATTTCTTCTTTATTTTTTCACTCTTTATTCTTTTACCCTCAAACGAAGGAGTTTGTTCCTAATCTTTCTAAAACAGCGGGGATAATTAAACGTAGTCTATTGAATTATTAATTTTGATGTTAAGTCCACTAATTCAAAAATAGATTTTCATGTTTACTTATAATATGATAATATAGTCATGATAATAACTATTTGTAATATATATGTGAGTAAAAATGAACGGAGAAAGTAAAGTACTGGTGGCAAGAGATTTCAATCAAATGGAATACTAGAGTGAATATCATGAACATATACTCCATCTTCTTCATTGGCTATGAATTGTCCATATATTTTTTCATTTTTATATTTATATTGAGTTTAAATAATTTTAAGTATGAATTTACTTTTGTTTTGTGTTTATTTTAATCTAAAAAATTGTTATTTCACAAGATACACTTCGTGCTAGCTATATAAAAATAGATAAGAAAATAGTGATTGTTCATAAAATGATTTTAAATCAAATTAAAGATTCTATAAATAATATTTTAAATTTTATTCATCTATTAAAAAAATTTATTGAAAAAGTATAATATTTTATATCACAATACAACTTCTATAAGATACTAGACACTTTCATTAGACAACAACTATATGTTATGCATGCGATAGAAAAAAGGAGAAGACTACAATTTCGCAAAGATAAAGTAGAAACATAAAGAAATGAAATATTTTTCACCATAGGTGATGTTGTTCATATATTAACATTAAATTATGGTAGCGAAATATATAGATCTAAAATAAAGAATTGGTCAAACTAAATATTTGACATACACTCAAACCTCTATGTAACCATAATTCATTATACCAAAATTTCAGTGTAACAACCTAATTTTCTTTAGAACAATTTTTTTATGTTATATTTTTTGTCTCTATAATATTCTACTTATAATAGTGTTGACATTCATTATACAAGTACACTTTTTTGTAAAATTTCCTCTCTATAATAGTCTTACTCAAATATTAATTGAGTAATAATATTTTGTAGTGATATATTACGTGTAAAGATAAAATATTGAAATATTTATGGTAATCATTATTACTGTCATGCACATACCAATTTTCAAGTACGAATATTTAAGAGAAAAATTGTACTTAAATGGTGTCCATCATTTATGATCATAACCTCAAGAGAAAAGACTATTGGTGACCTGTTTTATATTGATATTTCTTTTTTGATTTTGTTGGTTAATTTTGTTTACAAAATCGAATGAGGTAAAAGACAATACTACTAAAGAAATGTCACTTTATCCCCATATTTAAACTTTGAATGTATTTTGAAATGTTCCAATAATATCTGGTCATTTTGATCTCAAAAAACAGGGAACTCTCTGACAATATGTATTAATCATTTAAAATCATTTTACTTATGTTCTTTCAAGCTTTAATATAGTAATATTAATTCCATTTTACAACATCATATACTATATTATAGGATACACACATGAAACGCACGTGTCATGAAACTAGGAATATATATATATATACTATTTTTTATTCGAACATTTTCTGGAGAGGTTTGTTTTCAAATTCCCTTCATCTAAAAAAAGAAATAAAAGCCATGCATGTTAAAATTATGTATTCTTTTCCTTTGCAAGTTGTATGAAATTTTCATTTTCTGATCTTTGGGTGCTCTTTTTTTCTCTCCTTATAGTCAGAAAATATTGTGAGCATGATTCAAAGTGTGGTGGCTAATGAATCTATTATTTTTTCTTTTCAAATGAAGATTTTAGTTTCATATGTAATATGCACCTAATCCATATATCATGTGGGTAAGTTGCACTTTTATCAATCAAACAAAAGTTTTCATTCATATTGACTACTCCCTACGCAACGTATTGAATATTTTTCAAGAAATACAACATACATAGGGATGACTTTGTTTCTCCTCAAAGTCTATGAATATTTAATAGCCCTGCAAAATAGATCATGTAATGACCCTCAAGATCGTTTTGTGATTTTTGCCCTTTTTTCTCCTTGTTTGACCCTCCTAATAGATTATGTTAGTTTTATGATTTGCAGGGACGAGTGGCATAATTTCTAAGGTGATCATGTGCATTTCGAGAGAGTTTCTTAGTTTTGGAGGTTTGAAATTTGAAAGATTTGACCAAAGTCAAAATTTGGGATCGGAGAGATCAGCTTGGAGTTTCGACGATTTCACTAGGTCTAGATGATGATTTATTTGGTTGGATGATTTGCAAGGTCCCGAGGCACTTGTGAGTGATTTGGGCCTTTGGGTGGAATTCTAATTTCACAACTTTATGTATTCATGTATCCAAATCAATTTCATCTAGTGTATCTGATATCATATTCATCTAATGTATCCAATATGAAACATCTAGTATATCCGTGAATAGATACATGCATATAGGAATATACATTGATACATTCAACAGTATATCCATGCATATACATGGATATAAAAATATACATTTGATACATTCAACAGTGTATTCGTGCATAGATACATGTATTTTGATACCTGATATATGTATCAAAAATACATGTATCTAGTATGAAAATATGCACTAATACAATCATCAATTGTCTTTAAGTGATCGCAACCGAACAGAAAGCGAGGAGTGAGACAGAGACAGAGAGAAAGGGAGAGAGCAAAGAGAATGAGGGGAAACAGAAAGAGAGGGCGGGGGGTTGGGGGGAGCTTTAAGAGGAAAGAGATTATGTAATTAGTTTAAAATGTAATGAAATTTAGTAGATATGATAAGGATGTTTGTCTAATTGAGTAGTTTTTCATAAAAATGTTACTTTTAAAGAATCCTAGTGTTGTTTCTTTTCTTTAAAATCACTTAACTTATAAATAAACAGATAATAATCCTAGGGATGTTCTGGAATTTTAAAGCTACAACACTATCACTGGCGATGAAGTGAACTTTACATTAGCATTTTGTAGTAAGATGAGAATTGAAGACCCCATCTTTTCCAACAACAACACAAAGGCAAAAAACATGAGAAAAATGGAAGTTTACTGCTAGCTAAGCTTATTACCATAGCAGATGGTAAACGTTAAATTCCCCGACGGACATGGGTTCTATAGACAACCAATCACCTAATTCTGGTTGGATTTACTTACCAGTAGAAACTCTATTATGTTTATCGTCTATCGAGATCTGGCAATCACTTCACAGATGAGCCACCTACAATATGTGTTGAAACTTGGATTGGTCCTGGACTCCTGGTTTACGAAAATGTTAAAGGACAAGCAGATTAAAGATTGCAATTGAGATACATTGCTTCAGCAGTTGTCTGTCTATCTCTATTCTGCATTTGTACACCAATCATTCACAGAACAGAGTATTTGTGTTGCTAAACTTTATGATTTCTCACTGTTCATATCACAAGTACAAGATAGTATGTGGGATGGACATATGGGGATATCAATCCTGAATATCGGTATTCAGGTACAGTTACTCAAAAGGCAGATGTTTTATCTGGGAAAAGATGAACTTTGCTTTACAAGTTCCTGAATATTTTTCCATCAAACCAGCTAAGTATCCTAAGCAGCTCGAACTCTAGAATACACCAAGTGGTGGATAACATTTTGTATCCCTGTAACTTCACCAACAGCTCCCTTGTACTATCTTAATGTTTTAATATAAGTTCGATCTTTTAGACCAAAATAAAAAAATGTATTGTCCGAATGTTGAGCGCTTTTCTTCACAGTTACTATTCTTTATGAGCACTTGCAGTCAGTAAATATAAGTAGATGTAAAGCTACCTACGTATTCTGGAAATTACATCACTGTCACTTAACCTAGAGGTTCTGAGGAACATGCAAAAATCAACTTAAACCATTTGGGATACCTCCTCTAAGATACTTTCAGATAGTAAACAATTTCCAAAAGAACTTAGTTTAGAAGTAATTATATTTCCAGTTAGATGACTACATCAGAAATTCCATGACCAACATATATGATCTCTCTGCATTGTTACAAATCAGAAGGTATGTAAGCTACATTTCGTCGACCAAAATGCAATTGCATGAGTCCTCTATAGCTATGACCATGCTACGCCATTAGCTCAACATAGAGTCCTGCATCTCACAGCTTACAAGACTGCAGGTCAGAATCAACTTAACAAGTTACTCATCCAAAAAGAAACTTGGATACCTTATGGTGATGAGATAGTGTCCTCTCTGCAAAGCAATTGATACGACCCAGTATTGATTCCATCCTCTCCACTGCCCAGAATGCAAATAATACTAGGGATCCTTCCTGTGGCAAGGAAATAAGGAAAGAAAAGGCTTTCACACTTAGAGCCCGTTTGGATTGGCTTAAAAAGTAGCTTTTAAGTCAAAAATAAAAAGTCAAACTTAAATGACTTTTAAGTTAAAAAATAAAAAGTAGGGGAAAGACCTACTTTTGGTTTTTAACTTATTTTAAGTAATTTTTAACCTTGCCAAACACTTCCTAACTTATTTTAAGTCATTTCTTTAACTTATTTTAAGTTATAGTTGTATTTGTCAAACACTTCTAAAAGTCAAAAACCGACTTAAAGTAGGTTTAACCAACTTTTAAGTCAATCCAAACACTCTCTTAGTCAAGTGGAAGAGCAGCATCAGAAGTAAGATGCAAGGTGGATTAGGTATCAAGAATCTCAAAAACCAAAGCAAAGCTCTTAAGGTGAAGTGGCTACGGAAGTACCATCAAGAGGACCAAGCACTCTAGTAGAGGGTGATCAACAACAAGTATGGGACCTGAATAAATGGGTAACCAAAGAGGTAATCAGGTAAATACTCATGGGATTAGCCTTAGGAAATCCACCAGAATTTTTTGGCCTTCCCTCAGTAATCAGTCAATTGTCAAGGTACAAAATGGCATAAAAACCAATTTTTGGTTTGATAAATGGATGGGTGTTGTGAGCCTCAAAGATCGTTCCCCTGACATCTTTACATTGGCTCAACACCAACAAAAGACTCTTGCTGAAATATGGTCACAACAAGTTGGGATATGATCTTTAGAAGAAATTTGGATGACTGGGAAATTCCCAGAATATTTAACTGTTTAAGGTTCTGGGGAATTTTCAAGGTACACAAACGGGTGAGGATTATTTATGGTGGCAGGAGCACAACAAAGGTAGTTACAAGGTGAAGGAAGGATACAAACAGATAAGTCTTGGAGTCATTCAAGACTTCAAATAGCCTTGGAAGCAAATCTAGAGGATCAAAGTGCCACACAAAGTGGCATGCTTAATGTGGCTAAGAGAGGAATCTCCCTATGCAATAGATGTTCCTTATGTGGTAAGGCTACTGTGTGGCAGATTTTCCTTAATAACAGAGGCATCTCCTGGAATATGCCTAAGCAAGATTGATGAGACTCTATTCAGTTGAGAGATGGCTGGAGCTGGGGCTACAAACAAAGAAAGATGGAGGATGATCCATGCTTGTATTTGGTGGGATATATGAAGGGAGAGAAATGGTAGATGTTTTGAGAATAGGAACAACAACATGCAGGAAGTCAAGCTCAAGTGTATTTTGTTGTTGTGTTTTTGGTGTACAAATGTCTACTCCAATGAAACTGAGTCCATCATAGATGTTTTAGGGTCCATTTAGATTTGGTTCAGCTTTGGGGTAGATTATACTTCCTTTCTGCTTATTTGTAAATATGGTTTTTCAGTACTACCTAAGTACTATCTTAAATACAAATGTTACCAATTTCAAAAAAAAATATACATTTGCATTATACTCATACCGTAACACCTTATTCAGCTATGATGAACATCCCATTTTTCTCTGTTTAGCAATTTATTTTGAACACAAAGCAAAACAGCTAGAATTGCAAGGGGCGGAAATGGAGAGGAGCGGATATAATGCGCATGACCAACCTAACTAGTTAGGTATTGAGGCAAAAAACATTGTTGTTTTACTAAATGATACATGTGCTTCACCAACAAGTCAGAACAGCCAGAGTGTTATTCATGTCATGGACAAATTGAATTGGCAGCAAAATATAATTAGGACTTGGAGGGGGAGGGAAGAAAGAGAATGTACGATCTTCCACCTCTTATAGCCCTAAAAATTTAATGCAAAGAAATGATTATCACTTTACTCACAATGATGTGATAGGAACTTATCAGAGATCAAAAGCTACAGTAACCCAAGTGCTACATATAGTCTTCTTTCTTCCCATCAGAAAATAAATGGGAGGAAGGGAAAGGTAATATTTGTTCCTGCTGGAAGTTTATAGAGATACTACTACACTATAGAACACAATATATGCATACAAAGTCTATAATGCAAACAGTATAGAACACTTCCTTGGGAAGAAAGCTCTAAGACACATCCAAAGTTGTAACCTACAGCCATGGGACAAGCAGCTTGGAAGCTATATCTACGTAATTTGATTTTCTATGCATGATCAAAGATGTTATTCAACAGGTTCCTCCAACTAAAGTAAACTCACTTTTGGTTTACTCAATAGCAATATAGCATCATGACACTCCTTTATGTCAAGGAAACCGAGATGTAAAGAAAAATAAATAATAGTTGGAATCAAAATGCAATTGGAAGGAGAACTGGCAAAAAAGATTGGTCAACAGTTCAAATTGTGATGCCTCAGACAAATTCATTTTTCATGCCTATGGCAGTTTTCGTATGGGTTTAAAGAGCTTGTAAAGCTTCTAGACTCATTTAGTCCCAAACAGGTTTTGCTTTCTCAACGATCCAATCTCACTTTATCATGCATCCATCCTTTTTGGGATTTGCAACTGTTTCACCTGATTGGTGCCTCTCTATTGTACATAACATATGTAATTGATGAATATAAAAAAAAAATTATAAATAACATATTTCCATTGTGTCAATCATAACTCACCAAAA
Source organism: Solanum chiquidenum (assembly GCA_029582725.1). NCBI lineage: Eukaryota > Viridiplantae > Streptophyta > Magnoliopsida > Solanales > Solanaceae > Solanum > Solanum chiquidenum. The sequence goes on along the minus strand of JAJOOS010005158.1, from coordinate 12,180 downwards.
TGGTTGTTTACTAAGATGATGTTGCGCCAACAGAGAACCACTAGGTAAATATAGGAAAAATGCACATCTCTATACCCCTGTTGAAAGTCTTAGTTACAAAACTATCATTCTGATCCATTCAACTCAAGAAATTTGGCAGCAAACATTATTATAAAATGAAAAAAAAATATCCTTTCTTCAGAACTCTAATGGCTGTTCAGCATACAAAATGCAGGTGTTACAGTTTTAAGCCTGCTATTTATCTCAGACCATAACATAAAAAAGAAACAGAAGATACACATCCCTACAGCTAAAGGCAGAGATAGGGTACCTACTATGCTGTAGCCGTTATTTCATTTGTTCCTACTTCTTCCTGTTCTAACTCCTTAACTGCTCTTACAAGACCCTTTGTGATTGCATTTAGATGCACCCCATTCTCCTTCATCTCCTCAAGCAGTTTCTCTGCTGTTGTCCAATCTAAAGCCTTAAGGCAGAGAGATTGAATAAATTTGTTATATTCATCCGCATTAGGCTGAACTCCATACTCCTTCATCTCTCCCAATAGTTCCAGAGCCTTGTCATACTGTTCGATCTTGCAAAAGCCCCGAATAATTGTGTGATAAGTGACAGGACTTAGATTGGAGTGCTTCTTTTTGGCTTCATTCAAAATCTTGCAGGCGTCCTCCATCTCACCTCCCTTTGTATAACCACTCATAATTACACTGTAAGTGTACACATCAGGTTTCAAACCTCTACCCTCCATCACCTTCAATAGTTTCCTAGCTTCTCCCATTTCTCCCTTCTTGGAGAGTGCATTAATAACTGTATTGAAGACTGCATTGCCAGGTGGTGGACCTGCATCTATCATTTTTAAAAGCAAGTTTTTGGCCTCTTCAATGTCTTCGCTGCAATAGGAACGCAGCTGCTTTTCCCCTGTTACTTCGTTTGCCCTACACAACCCATTGATGACATGTGAGAATGACTTAATGGCATGCTTCCGCTCTTCTTTGGGGAACTCATCCAACATCTCCATTGCAAGTTTAACGCCTTCATCTTTGCGACAAAGAGAGCTGATCAACAACTTAATAGAAGATACAGGCAGATTAATATTTTTCTCCTTTGCCGACAAATAAACCAGATGTGCATCTCTAGACTTATTTCCTTTACACAGAAAAGAAACAATCTTTCCAACTTTCTCAGCACCAGGCAACATATCAGCATTAAGCATCTTCTCACAAACAGTAGAAGCCCAATCATAAATCGAACGCCTAGAAAGTGCTTCAATGGTTAAATAGTATGTATCAGCATTTGGTGCACATCCTAAATCCCCAAACTTATTAAAGATCTCAAATGCAGCCTTTCCCTTACCTAATCTTGACAATAAAGCAATCAATTCATTAAGAATCTCACCACTCAATATCCCCTTGTTCTTTTCTCCAATCTCCTTCACCAAATCCCATAAAGCATAGACATTCCTACCTTGAATGCAGACTGCAGTAACCAACAATTCAACCGCCCTACTCGTCACAACAAACTCGGGTTTCTTCAAAACCCACTTGAAAAACGAAATCAAATTCTCCCCAGGAACATAAGGCGTCTCAAGCACTCTAACAATCAACTCCTCATTCAAAGACAACCCAATTTCCTCAAGACTAGACTCAATAGATCCATCACTAATACCACTACTCTGCAATAGAGACAACACACTCTCCAATTTCTCCAAATCTAAATCCTCAGCTTCTTCCTCATCTTCCATTACAACCTCATTATTTCCCAAACCAGACCCATTTTCAACTGCAAGGGTATCCTCAATTCCATCAAAAACAGAGGACCCTTCAACAACTCCTCCAAAAACAGAGTCTTTATCATTTTCAAAGGGTTCAGAACCTATAGATTCAGATTGTTCAGATGGATTTGATGAAAAAAGTCTTGTTGTTACACGTAAACAAGATTTGGAAGAAACCCAATGAGAATAATAACGAAATGAAGATTCAAATGAACTCACTGGAGCAAAAGTTTGATCTCTGGATACTTGAGGAAGAAAAGCAACAAAGGCACGGTTTTGGAGGCCATGAAAGTTTTTCCTTGCTACAACTCTACTCAGAACCGCTTGTCTCCACATTCTCTCTCTCTCTCTCTCTCTGTTTCTCTCTTGAGGTTTCTCTCTGTAAAACCCTATACTATTGTGCTTGAGGTTTTCCCGTTCTGGGCATAGCCGAAGTGTAAACAGTATAGAAGCCAGACCCAAACCCAAAGTCTCAGCCCAGTCCAATTGCCCTCACTTTTTTCAAGCTTTAATTTTTGTCCTTTAAATTTGTGTTCTTTAATTTTTACTTTTATTATTTATTTTTAAAAAAAACTATGAGTTAAAATATTTTTTATCATAACTTAATTTCACTTAGGCATAAGTTATGTAGTAATTGATTTGTAGAGCAATACTTTTTAGAAAACTTTGTTTTGAAACATTATTTTTGTCACTAATTTGTTACACTTAACTTATGATTTGGAGTATAATTTGTGTCACATTTTTTTTTGGAGAGGTTATTAGCAAGAAGGGTATGATTTGGATTTTATGTTAGTTGGGATATTTTTTAGCCAAAAATATAAAGATAAAAATTTTTTTGAATCAAAAAAACATTAAAGAAGGTAAGAACTAGTCCATTTTAAATAATATTAGAGGTATACTTGAGCATTATTCCTTAGAAATATTCCTTAGAAATAAAATAAAATTTCTTAATTCATATACGATTACATCAATATACATCTCTTTTAATTATAAATAAATTTTTACTAACTGAACTAATAACAAACCACATATCATGTCAAATAGTAGGCCCAAAAATGGCTTGAAACAAAATTCTAGTTGAAGATATAAATTAGGGAAAAAATATTTCAAATAATCGTAGATATGATTTGCTTCAAATAAGCATATCTTCTAATATATAAAGAGTTAGAGGGATTACTGCCTATCAAATTGAACGTCTACATTTTTATTTTGTAGTGTATTAAATTATTTGTTAATGTGACTTCAAAATTGAAAAATATTTATGTTTCTGCGAGACTGAACAAGCAGCCACATGAAATATGATCCTAGATCGATGAAGATATATATAATTTCATCTCCTTCGTTTTATTTCATTTTTAGACAACATTTCTTAGAAGGAGAAGGTTCATTTCTCTATGTATTTTGATATGACAAAATTGAAGGAAGATGATCAATCCAAGCTAGATTCAAATTGAAAAACTCTAGCACCCGGACTTCTATGTGCTTTTTCTGTTGATTTCAACTTTGTGTGTTGTTAATTAGAATAGGTAGCTCATGCGTTTTCTATTTCTCTATTGATAGAATTCGTCCATTCTTAAGATCTAAGTTCTAAGTCTTTGATACGTTTTTAATTTAAGCTTTGAATTAGTTTTGAAAAAAGAACTTATTGTTATCGACATATTTATCATGTTTTGTTGTCGTATATTGATAAGAGTTTATGGAGAGTGTTGTGGACTATATGATATGTAACTACGGAAGGTTACGAGCTAGGTTTTGTGTGATTCCAAAGAATTAACATAAGTTATGCTAAGATTATCATGTCTTCTCTCTATGATTCTTTAGAGCTTAAGTGTGATATGACTAGTATATCATAGACGAGTTATTTGTAGCAATAGTTTTTTTGTGTGGACTGCTTGTGTGTGTGTGTGTGTATATATATATATGTCGTGTTGAACTCTTATTCTATAGAGAGAGATCACATGATAAATACATCTTGAAAATTATTCGTATAAGTTATTTATAGTTTGCTCACTTACCTTCGAACCATTTACTTTTCTGTTGTTGCTTGGTATAGTTGTAAATGTTTTACTTTGCGTTTTTAGCTAGAAGATTCTTTGTGCTCAGTTCAAGAATCTTACATACTCAGTTATAGGAACCTTATATGCTAGTTACAAGAGCATTTCTGTATTTAGACACAAACATCTTACGTGCTCAAAGACAATTATATCAATCTTATGTGCTCAAATATAGATATAAAAGCATAATGTACTTAGATATAAATATAAGAATTTTGTGTGCCCAAGTTCAAATACAGTAGCCTTATATATGAGCCTACAAACTTGATAGATATATAGCCACAAACTGGACAGACATGTTCGATCTAGAAGGTACAAATGGCCCAAAAAGGTCCAGATGATGGCCCATTTAATTAGATTGATATGCACCTACCACCCTTAAATCCCCTCAGTTTTCTAGAAATTTGAAAACTTACGTGTGTTTTTTATCATAAATCATCCACATATAGAGGGAAAAATCGACATGTTCCAAACCCAATTTTCTTCAGACAAATTGTGGTAGAATAATCATAATTTTTTATTTGACGCCGAATTAACGAATGATTTGATGTTTTAGAAAATAAACTTGAAGACCTTTAGTTTGATATATAATAGTCCCTCCAAATTCTTATAGAATGGGAAATATACTCAGCCAAATCAGCCCATCAATAAAATTATGTCACAACTTTCTTATTTTGAACTCGATGGCTAAATTTTTTGTTTCAGATCTCCTTTTAGTTTTTAACTTTGGTCTAAGAATTTCAAGTGACTTAATACACATATTTCATGGTATAATCACCCATTTAAATTATTCTCTCGACAATTGATGTTAAACACGATGAATCGAGTTGTTAATTGTAAACTCATTATTTTAATATTTTTAATTATGAGGTGTAGCATTACTATTCATGAATCTAGATATGCTACAAATCATTATAAATGACATAATAGAATCGAACGAAAATTACATTCTTCATATATTTTTTTCAAACTTAAACTCGTAGAGGTCTAACTAAATTTAACAAATGTACTATTTGAATTTCATCTTCATAGACACTTAATTATACCTAACATACATGACTATTTATAAGTTTTATCGTTAATTCACAATATAAGATTTAATGTATTGAGAAAATCAAATAACTAAATCACAACAATGAAATATAATAAGCTCACGATTTGATATTAAAGTAGAAAGAATGGACATTTATGTATTAATTTTATACTATGTTTGATTTGTTGAGTAAGATCAAAGTTGATACATGATTCATACAGACCATTCAGACTCATTAAGACATTTTTAAGTAAAAAAACAAACTCACTTAATGGCATAGTATCTGAACTATTCAGATTTGGACATCCATTTAATACAAACAAATTACAAATAAGGCCTAACTTAGGTATTCATGTATTAACTTTTCGCATAGTTTTTGAATATCTAAATTTTTTGTTTAAATTATCAAATTAATGTAATCTAATTTAACTTTGAAAATTAGTCAAATTGTCTTCCGAAAAATGCAATATGACAATTATAAGTGAACGGAAGGAGTATTTTTTTAATTATGTGGAATATTCTCCTCGTTCATTTTTACTTGTCAATGTTTAACTTGATACATCATTAAGAAAATAATTATTGATATATGTATTTTACCAAACTATCCCTATTAAATAGTACTCCCTCTGTCCCAATTTATGTGACACTTTTCATTTTTCGAGAGTCAAACAATTTAAATTTAACCGGAAATTTATGCATGGAGTCTTCAATTTATTTGAAATGAAATTTATATATTTGTAAACTACGTAAAAAATACTATAATTCACAATAATTGATAATTCAAAATGTATAAAAGACTTAAGAAAAATTTATGGTCAAAATAGACTTGTTTGAATCTCAAAATCCAAAAAGTGTCACATAAAATGAGACGGAGGGAGTATTTAGTATTAAATCTTGAAAAACAAGTATTTAATATTGAGGGTAAAACATGAAAAAAATAATTATCTTCTTTCAAAAATTTATTATCAGAATAAGTGACAAGTAAGAATGAACGAAGAAATTGAAACAAGTTGTATTAAGATTAAGGAGTAATTAATGTTAAAAGAATTTTCAATAGAAGAGGAGTTGACCAAGTGTGAAAATGTGAGAGAAAAACAAACGGCAGTTACAGATGAAGCTAAAAGGTCGACTAAAAATAGAAAGCAACTGAAAAGGGAAAAATAAATAAATTCAATTCCAAAATTTTCTCTTTTCAATTTGGCAATTGCTACCATATTTTCCCCTTCTTTAGGGTTTCGAATCAGTGTTTCCCTCTCTTTTCCATGTCTTCATCTCCTTAATCTCATACATCGTAACCCTAATTTCGTTTACAATCACCCATGGACGGCGGCTTCAGTGGTGGAGAACCGGTAGGGAGGACATCGACGTCCTATGAAGCGGTGGGAGGACGGCGGAGGTTTACGGTGGAGCTCAGGCCGGGTGAGACCACAATTGTGTCGTGGAAGAAGCTTCTCAAGGACGCTAATAAGTCCAATGTTAATGTTGTCGGTTCTGGTCCAACGGTTGGAGCTCCTGCTAGCATTCAAACTCCAGTGCCGCATCCTGCTCTCGAGGCTCGATTAGCTCCGGTTAGTTAGTTTTTTTTTCATCTCTCATCTGAGTTAATTCACTTGAAGTCATAGTGTAGAATACTACCAATGAGTGTTATTTCTCGGTTTGTTGTGTTGAAACTTAATTCTAGAAGAAATAATGCTGTAGCCTTTGAGCTGCATAAATATTATCAGACATGATTGTAATCGTGCACTGTTAATACTGTCAGTTAGACTTCTTGCTTTGTAACTGGTTGGCAGAGGGGATCTTATATATATATATATATATATATTAATATACTGGTGGGTGAAGGGAATGATTGGTTTAGCATCTGAATATAGCCAAGATCAAATTACTCCCTGTAGCCAATTCCTTTGTTTTGTATGGGAAATTTAAGAGTACATTGTGAGAAGTGGTACTTGAGTGGCTCTGCTCACCTGTCTCAGTTGTTCCTGTTCTTGGATCCGTGTGCAAAAACCAAACTAGAGTGCGTCCAGAGTATGAAGGTGGTTTCTTCAGTGGAGCTGTATCCCCACAGCGTATTGGTGATAAATATAATAGTCAGAGATGGTTTCATAGGGGAACTGCTGTTGACATTATCTTTCATGTGATTTATTTGATGAAGTATTGGCAATATTTGTCATTAAAATGAAAAAAAATATTTATAGTATTTTGGAATAGTAAAGGATTCTGGGATCTTAGAATCTGGTTGGGTTGCTCCATAATGTTGTCCTCTGGGGTGGTCTGAAATCTGAATATAATGAGTTGGGAAGATATCATCTCTGTAACATGCTGTGTTCTTATTGCCTCTTTAAGTGGAATTCCCTTTCGTGATCTAGATGAATTATCAAGCTGCAGAGCTTAATGTTGTGCTTCAGTTGACACGTTTTTCATAAATTTGGTATATTCTCAAAAAAAAAAAAAATGTAGCATGAAAGAGGGTTCCCTGACTCTTCCCTTCAAATGTTACAAGAGTTGCCTTCTTTAGGTAGCTCTTACTCCTATCCTAATATTTATTTACTTAAATTTGCTTGCATTTGTACAAAATTTGTAGTTCAAAGCCTATTAGAGATCTTCTTGAAATTTAAACTTAGTGATCTGATTTATAAGTCATGCTAAAATTTTATTACAGAGATTTGGGTTAGAACTATATTTGACTCAGGATGGGGATTGTTATCTAACTAAAACTATTATACTAAAAAGAGTTATAGCAAACAATGTAAATTATTATTGTAATATTTTCTTTCTAGTTGGTCCTATGTTTAAAGTTTGTCTATTTTATTGTTTAAAGTTCTGTGACTTTGCAATGGTGTTAATAGAGGCATCCTCGAGGCACAATTTTGCCTTGCTTTCAAACTGGGTTCTTTATAAGCTTTGCAAGCTCACTTAGATTAGGCTCCAATGTATTTCAATGTGCGGTCTTGGGTGTCATTAAATGTTGAGAATATATGGGAAAAAACTTATATAAATTGGTATGCAAGGGTTTGACCAAATGATTAATGGAGCTGGAATGGACTATGGGATACCGTGTCTCAAACACCATAGAGGCAAAGAAATTTCTGTTGTGTAAGCCTTAGTGGACAAAGTTGCTAGTGAAAGGTAGCACATACCCAAACTGATAAATTAAGGTGTGCGCAAGCTGGTTTAGACTCCATCCTTGCAAATACATACACACACATTATAGCTTATTGTTAAACACCTGCCATTTGAGTTCCAGTGATGATGTTCTTTCTTTTCAAAATATATCGGATAAGGAATAGAATAAAATCTTTTTGTTATTAATCTTCAGTCATAACAATCCAGATATCGGGCATTTGCAGTACGAAAGAGTTAGATCATTCTTCCAAATCATCTCTTTATGTTGCGGCTCCATTTCTTATTTTAAATCCAACAGGTGGTATGAGCCACAATTGGTCTTGTAGGATCTATGAAGAAAAAAAAAGATCAAAGCCTTCAACTTTTTGAACTCGAAATGTCAACCAACAATAGCCTTTCTTTGTCAACTCCATGTACTCTGATCAGTGAGAGTTACTTAATTTGGTCATTACCCATGTAAACTTACTTAGAAACCTTTGATTTTGGTAGATTGCCAAGAGATTCTACCTTGGCACAAATCAAGGCCGACACTGAAGAAACTAATAGGTCCAAAGTCAAGTTTTTTAGTTAGAATTACGTAGGAGATTCATTCTTTCCTAGGCCCATGGAATATAAGACCGCCAATGAAGCTTGGGACAAATTTGAAGTGGAATGTTAGGGAAATGATCGAACTAGGCAAATTTTTTAGGCCCAAAAAGGCAACAGCAGAAGAATAATGCAGCCCAAAGTCTTGACATAGTTAACATTGAGATACAAGCAAACCTATCCCGTATAACAACAAATAACAGATTTGAGGAATTGGGAAATCAAGACACGGGAGCTTCAAACAAGTCGAGAGGAGATCAGGAGGGCAGAAAAGCAACGGAGAAAGATGCAGCTCAAATAAAAAAGAAGCCTAGTGACAGTGAAAGGTTTTCCGAGCCTTTTTGTGATGAAATAGAAGCAAATTGCAGAATTCTAATGGAACAGGGTAGAGAAGGTGTCCTAATTCCTTTTGAATTGGGAGACGAGGGAAACAATCTCGAGTTTGTCGCAGACCTGAGTGATGATGACAATATGTCCATTATCCAAACAGAGGAAAGAACAGATCAGGAGATACAAACAGTGAGCGACATGCAATTGGAGCAGAAGGCAGAGGGGGAAGGCACAATGGAAGATATCTTACCACTGAACTCTAATGAGCATGGAACTGATACATCAGCAGAGAATGAAATTTCTTCATGGGTTCAAGAAAACATAATCAGACTCAGTAAAGAATTTGGGGTACACTTCATTGGATGCAAAGAGGTGGCTTTGAACCTCTTTATGGCAATCGACAGTAAAAGACAAACTATTAAGAAGACGGGGGGAGCAATAGTTCCTATTACTCTAGTGGGAAAGGTCCTAAAAGAACTCAAGAATTTGGAACCAAAGAGTAATTTTGTGAGTTATGGTACAAGGAGTAGGGGGATGCTTTATAGATGATCTCAATGAAGGTTAACATAATCTCATGGAATGTAAGGGGCCTCAATGATCCAAGTAAGAGGCTGCAAATCAAAAACTTGATGAATACTTGGAGGGCAGATGTGTATTGTTTCCAGGAGTCAAAAATATAGGAAGGTGAAATATACACAACTAGAGGCACGGGGGACAAGAGGTGGTATCATTATCCTGTGGGATAGTAGTATCTGGGAGGGGGAAGTATGTGAAGTAGGGGCTTACAACATCACTTGTAAGTTCACAGGAAAGCACAAGATTTGGGATGGTATTTTTCAGGTGTCTATTCCCCAAATAGTAGAGAAGAAAGAGAAGAAGTATGGGGAGAGCTGGGGTAGTGAGGGGTCTATTTAATGGACCTTGGGTGGTGGCTGGGGACTTTAATGTAGTGAGATTCCCATCTGAGAAGAAAAACTGCAACAGATTCAACAAGGAGATGGAAGAATTTTCTGAATTTATAAAGGACATGGAACTGCAAGACTTACCTCTTGTAGGTGGCAGATTCACATGGAGGAAAGGGGATGGATATGATATTGCTGCAAGATTAGATAGATTCCTGATATCTGAGGAATGGGAAGTAGCTTTTAGAAAGATCAAACAATCAATCTTACCTAGAGTAACTTCCGACCACAATCCATTGATGTTGGAATGTGGTAATTGGGAGAGATCAACCTCTAATTTTAAGTTTGAGAATTGGTGGCTGCAAACTAAAGACTTTAAAGAAAGAGTTAAAGAATGGTGGAACTCCGCAATTTATGTGGGAAAACCAGATTATATTTTAGCTTGCAAGCTGAGGTTACTGAATGTCAAGTTGAAAAAATGGAGTAAAACAGTACATGGCAACCTAGGTATGCAAAAACAGAGCATCCTTAACCAGCTGGCTGCACTGGACCAGATACAAGATCAGAGAATCCTATAAGATGATGAGTCCTATTTAAGAGCAGTATTGACGGTGGAGTTTGAAGAAAATGCCAAGAGAGAGGAAGTGGCTTGGAGGCAAAGATCTAGGGCACTGTGGCTCAAAGAAGGGGACATGAATACAAAGTTCTTCCATAGAACTGTTAATTGTCACAAGAGGTATAACAACATTGATAAACTGTTCATAAATGGGTCCAGTGTGACTGAACCAGCTAGATCAGAGATGAAGTTACTACCTTCTACCAAAAACTTTACAATGAGACAGAATTCTGGAGACCTCAGTTCAACCCTAGAGGTCAAGCCAAGATAGATGAAGAAGATAATGCAGCTCTGCAAGCCCAATTTGAAGAGCAAGAGATTAAAAACTGTGTGTTCTCATGTGCAGGGGATAAGGCTCCAGGCCCTGATGGTTTCACAATGGCCTTTTTCAAACAGTGCTGGGAAGAGATAAAACAGGAAGTGGTAGTTGCCATCCAGAACTTTCATGACCAGGGCTACTTTGAAAAAAGTTTCAATGCCACTTTCATAGCCCTGATCCCCAAGAAGCTTGGAGCATCTGAATTGAAAGATTTCAGGCCAATTAGCTTGATTGGGAGTATCTACAAAATCATATCAAAGATTTTAACAGAGAGACTCAAGAAAGTTATGTCAAATCTAGTGGATGAACAACAAATGGCATTCATAAAGGGCAGTCAAATTATGGATGCAATACTGGTGGCTAATGAATGTGTGGACATGAGATACAGATCCAAAGCTCCAAGAATTCTATGCAAGCTAGACATAGAAAAAGCTTATGATCATTTGAATTGGGAACATATGTGGAGAACATTAAGGAGGATGGGGTTTGGCAACACATGGATAAAATGGATGAGGTTCTGCATAACTACAGTGAAGTTTTCAGTTTTGATAAATGGCTCTCCAACTGGCTTCTTTTCCTCTGAGAGAGGGTTGAGACAAGGAGACCCCCTGTCTCCTTTTCTCTTCATTTTGGTCATGGAAGGTTTAAGTGACATGCTGAAGAGTGCTCAGGTGAATAACATAATCATGGGCTTCACTGTGAATGAAGGAAACTCTCTGGGAGTGTCTATCTCCCATTTACAATATGCTGATGACACGTTGGTATTTTGTGAAGCAGAGAAGGAACAACTAAAACACCTAAGGGTTATCTTCATCCTATTTGAAGCAGTTTCTGGACTTCATATAAATTGGGAAAAGAGTTTTATCTATCATGTGAATGAAGTTCCAGAAATCAGTACTTTGGCAAACATTTTAGGTGGTAAGATAGGAGAGCTTCCCACCACGTATCTTGGAATGCCTTTGGGATCTAAGAGTAAGTCCATGAACATATGAAACTCTGTGGTGGAAAGATGTGAAAAGAAGCTAGTTAACTGGAGAAGGTAAGTCCATGAACATATGGAACTCTGTGGTGGAAAGATGTGAAAAGAAGCTAGTTAACTGGAGAAGTCAATATTTATCTTTGGGTGGCAGAGTCACACTGATCAATAGTGTTCTTGATGCCATGCCAACTTACATGATGTCCCTTTTCCCCGTTCATAGGAAGATCATCAAAAAGTTGGATGCTATCAGGCGAAACTTTCTTTGGCAAGGTAATGGTGGAGGGGAGAAGAAGCACCATTTGGTTAAGTGGGAGGCTGTCATAACATCCAAAAAAGAGGGAGGTTTAGGAAATAAGAATCTGAAAGCACAAACCAAGAGCCTTCTGTTGAAATGGCTATGGAGACTGGCAGCAGATGAGCAGGGCCTATGGAAGAAAATCATCATTGCAAGATATGGTAGGGAAGGACCAT
>JAJOOS010005157.1:0-22413 GCA_029582725.1 Solanum chiquidenum | reverse complement strand
GATTTAATATCTGTTTGAAACTTTTGTTTTTCACATATATATTTAAATTTTGTATGAAAATATTAATCACTTTAATTTCTTTACAATTTGTCGTTAATTGCTGGTTTTCGTTACATAAAATTAGAAACAATAATATAGATTTAACTGTTATATACAAGAAATTAACTATGAAAATTGACATAATACCATCCCTGAAAAAGTAAAATTATATATATAATGTGTCCAACTTTACTTCTCTTCCCGTAAAAGTCGGACAAATATCACTATCTATACCAGAAACTGCTTTTATCTTTGGGTTCCGTAAGAGTATGTGCTACCATGCAACTCGATCTTGAGAGACAAAGATGCGTACGTATACGCTAGCTGTAATATCCTTCAAGTTTTTTTTGCAAGATAATATAGCTAACGGACTTGGAGTATTCTTATGAAATTAAGGGGTCGTTTGGAAGAGTGTATAAAAATAATGCTTAATAGAGTGTATTAGTAATGCTTGTATTAGTTATGCATAGATTATTCCTTATACATTGTTTGGTTTGATACATTAAAAATAGTATGCATTGTATAAAAATATTTATTTACAAAAATATCCTCCACAATTATGGTGAAAAAGATGTAAAAGTACTTTTGAGGGGTAATTGAGTTTTTAACCATGCTAATGCATGTACTAAACCCCTTTGCATTACTAATACCTAGAAATCCATGGTATTAGTAATACACTTCTCAATACACAATAGAGTGTATAACTAATGCAAGCATTAATTATACATAGCATGAAAAAGTGTATCAAACAAGGTATTACTAATACACAAAGACAATGCATGCACTACATATTTTAACTAACACACTCTACCAAATGACCCCTAAATGTGTATATATATATATATCACCTACAAATTACTGTCACTATTTATTTATTGATTGATTGATGAAACTAAATAAAATCTGTATCTGTTAAATAAAGAAAAGAAAAATTCTTTTAAAGGAAAAAGATAAAGTTTTTCATTTCAGTTATTTTTCGACAAGTTGCAACCAAAAATGCTAATGATGTGGAGACCTTTTTTGGGAGTTAATATCTCAAAATGACACTCAACTTCATAAATTTATCTAGAAAGGTCATTGAACTGTGTTTTATATCGCTAAAAATTAAAATCATTCAACTTTGCCTTTTATATCAATAAAATCACTCAATCAAATTTATTAGTGAAAAGGGTTTGAAAAATACTCCAACTTTGGCCGAAATTGTTGTTACGATACCAAACTTTATGAAGGACCTTTTACCCCCTGCACTATTTAATAGTATATTTTAAAGGTATATATGTGCCCACGTGGACACATTACTATTTAAAATGATGCAATATTTATGATGTCCACGTAGGCACATATATACCTTTAAAATACACTATTAAATAGTACAGCCTTTCCAAAGTTTGGTATCATAACAGTAATTTCGACCAAAGTTAAAGTATTTTTTAGACCCTTTTCCCAATTTATTATTAAAATGATTAATTAACTGAAAATCTCCCTTTTCCACCATAAATACATATACTAATAAATGAAGAATTAAAGCAGCACATCAACTCTATATAGTTATATACCTCATTTTGATTCATTTCTATTCTTGATTTGTCTATAAATCGGTAAGTATACCAGCGAAAGAAAATAGTATTATTTCGGTATTGCCTATAGATCTGTACGGTTTTTTTTTTTAGGGTTTTATATTTTCTACCTAAAAAGTATTAAATTTATTTTTATAAATACTAGTTAAGTTAACCACATCAAAAATGAAATTATTTTTCTTGATGTAATGCTATAGGTATTTTAAATTTTCTATTTAAAAGGTACTAAATTTACCATTATAAATCCTTAATGAGTTTTTTAAAAAAATATATATTTATTTGTGGAGTCCATGTTTACATGACATAAGAAAAAATTATTTTGTCATATTAAAAAGAAATTAAAGACAAGTTTGGTTGAGTGATTTTATTGATATAAACGCCTAAATTGAATAACTTTATTGATATAAAACAAAGTTCAATGACTTTGCTAGATATATTTTCAAAGTTGAGTGACCTTTTGAGATATTAACTCATTTTTTGGTATTCTATCAATACTTTCTACCTTTTATTTTTACGTAAAAACAATGAAGTTAAACTTTATTTTTTATAATAATCGTGGTGTTCGAACCAGTTTAATTTATATCACTAATTAAGTTAAGTTGAGGCCTATTTGTGGAGATACCAACTAATCAGCAGTGCAATATAATTGGTTGCAGTTTTGATTATTTTATGATCCAGCATATCAAAAATGAAAGACAAAATATTTTTAATTTTACGATTTTTAAAAACCTTCCATTACCAATAGAATCAGCTAACAAAGAGTAGGAGAATGTGACCTCATATATAGTTGTTGAATTTGCATTATACTCTAGTATTACATATCCATCAAATTAAAGTTTAACTTACTCCACCATCCCCCCGGCTTTTGTTCAGTGGTAAGAGCGCAATGCATATGTGGGTTAGGTACAATCACGAGTTCGAACCCTACTCAGGATAAAAGTTTAATATTTGAGTGGAGAAGATAGAGGAGCAGGCCCGTATATCTAATTTTTAATTAGTTTTAAAAAATTTACTCCATCCTATTTTGCCAATTCAACATTTATACAACTTACTCGAAGTTTGGGTAAGATATATACGTTTAAATACTACTAGTATTAAATATGTTTATATATTGTTGTTGTTGTTACTGTCGCTATTATAATTCTTATGTTTTTAATCCTCAATTTAACACCACCACACCTGGGGAAATAGTTGTATTAATGGAACTACAACAATTATATAAAATCAATTACTACTTTGAACGAGAAAAGAAGTAACCTTTGCGTTAGCAGAATAATAAGAATTTGAGCATTTAACCTAAACTTCTAAGCAAAGACGAATTTGTAGCCTAAAAATGG
Organism: Solanum chiquidenum; assembly: GCA_029582725.1. Lineage (NCBI taxonomy): Eukaryota > Viridiplantae > Streptophyta > Magnoliopsida > Solanales > Solanaceae > Solanum > Solanum chiquidenum. The sequence goes on along the minus strand of JAJOOS010005157.1, from coordinate 19,460 downwards.
GTCACATGAACTCCTGAATAATAAGCATTTGTAGCCTAAAAATGGGTGAGGAGAACGCATAATGTAGAATGTCACTTGTGGAACTTGTTTTTCCTACTTCCGCTAAGAATATTATTATTCTCATTTTTTAAGAAACTTATTTTCCTACAGAAATTGTTTTCCAAATTTTTTTACCAACAAACACATTCTCAATTTCATTGTGCAATCACTTAAAAACAAATAAGAGAAGATTCTGTAAATTGCTTTATTTGTGCCTAGATTTAAAGAAAATATAGCGAGCTTTTCCTTAATTTCACTTCACGTAATAGTATTTTGGTTTTATGATGTGGTGGAATTTATTATATCTGTGTGTATAATAATAGTGAAATACATTGCACTCTTGCGCATAACAAGTGTATTTGTGCGTATACCATATCTATGTAGTGGGAATACATTGTATTCACATATTATGTATCAACACACTTAATAAGTGTAACTGCATGTATACAATATCTCTGTCTAATTATATCTACATGCGTGTATCTCCTATAAAACTACGAGCTGTCGCTATATATTATGTATAGGGCCTTGCTACTCCATGTAGTTACTTGGAAAATGAACATTACTTGGGTTGTAATTAGTTGAGCCCATCCTTTTTATCCCTTAAATAAGCCCAATTTTGGCCCCAAATATGACAACTCTTTCAAGTAGAAACAAGGCCTAGCCCATCAGTGGTTCCCTAAAGTTGGCACAAACTTTCACTTAGACACTTCAATTAAGCTTTGTTCATTTTAGACACTTCATGTCGCGTCTTGTTGTGTCATTTTGACACTTTTCGCTGACTAAGCATGGTACGTGTGCTACACGAATTTTAAGCGCGTCAAAGACTTTTTTTGTAAATATTCGGACTTTTTTTGTAAATATTTTATTCTCCTTCTTCTTCCTTGCTTTCTCCCTTCCATCTTCTCCACCTTCTGCTATCCTCCATCACCCACACAACTTTTTTAAAAAATTCTACAATACTTTACTGGGTTACACTCTTTGATTCTTCCATCTTCTTTGAAAATCGAATTTGCATCTTGATTCATATTATAAAATTGATTTCAAGGGAACAAAAAAATAAATCAACTTCTTTCAAATGAAAAAAACTGATTTACATTCTTACCTTCTCCATTGAAATTACGAAATTAAATTGATTTCAAGGGATAAAAAAAATAAAGAACAACCTCCAATGAAAAAAAAAAATGAAATTTATTTTGCATATCCTTCATTGTAAATCCCAATCGTAGTAGCACAAGAAATCAACTTCTTTTAAATGTCATACAAAAACTTTTCGATTTGATATGATTTTCCTTATTCTCCCAACGTATTTTACTTTGTGAACTAACCTATGTTCTTGCCTTTTTGATGGAGAAGAACAAACGAAAAGGGGAAGGAGGCACAAGAAGAAGAAGAAAAGAGGTGGGGGCATGGGGTTTGGGATCTCGAACAAAAAAATAAGTAAAATTGAGTTTTAAAAAAATAAAATAAAAATGTCCACGTGTCACATATTGATTCGTTTATTTTTTCACATAAGAGGCGTCTGGATGTACGCACTTAAAATGTGGTTTTGAAAATATAAAAGTGTCAAAATGACACAATGAGATTAGACATGAGGTGTTTAAAATAAACAAAACCTAGTTAAGGTGTCCAAGTGAAAGTTGATGTCAACTTAAAGGAGTGACTGATGGGTTAGGCCTAGAAACAACAAGCCCAAATATCTCATAAGAGTGAGGTCTAAAACTTTTACTACTTATTTGGCCATGCCAGAGTCTACAATTTGAATGACAACTTTGATCATATTCACATATTTGATGAACCAAAAAAAGGCAAAGGAAAGACTATAATTATACATCAGAACTTGAACAAGACAATCCTTTCTTTTTTTTCTCTTCTGAATGAATTTAACTTCACAATTTTCTGATTACAACTTCTAAAGCCAGAATTACATATGTTTAAATGTGATGTTAGTTATTGTCCTGTCACATAACATCTCAGAACTTTCCATTACCAATAATCCACAACCAATCTAAAGCAACACCAGAACATATTCCACATAATAGGAATACCACTAGCAAATTACCCAATGCATTTTGCTCAGGACCCTACAAAATTCAAATTCCAATGTTAAAATATGATGTGAAACTTATAAAATGAAAATCTGTATGGATTCTGAAATTAAAACTTCACCAACCTTGTATCCTTTAGGTGCAGCTGTCATGACACAAACAGTGAGATGACCATTTGTGAGTCCCAAGAAGGATACCAGAAATATCATCCAGCCTTGATCACCATATTTTGCAGTGAAATAGAAGCAAGGGACAAGCAAGAAACGAGAGAGGGTCGCGATCATGAGGCCCTTTCGTGATTTCAACTTGATTGTATCAATCAGTGGAACATATCTTCCTATCAGATCCCAAACATTGTACATTGCTATCAAAACTAGAGCATACCTGACAGTTTGAAAAAGAAATTCAAGAGGGAGGGACTGCAAATAAAGTTATAGCAAGAAGGATTTATTCAGAGAAAAGGTATGCACACTTACCATGACCCCAATGTGTGGGTACCAGTGTTTTCATACAAGAACCCGGGGAAAATTGATAAAGTGGCGACATAAATCAAGTACAGGTCCAACTCATAGTCAATGTTCTGGAAAAATAGTTGTTTGGTGCTAAGACGTTCCAATTGTTTAGCATCACTATTGCCCTGTTCAGTAAACAGAAACATATCAAGTTTATGATTATGAAAATCACTTATAACAGTTCAGTTGCCTACTTTTTCGATTGATTGAGTTTCGATGCTTGCAGCAGCTAAGTCTGCTGCAACAGTTGTTGATCCTTCTAGAGCTGCCTTTGTGCGGTAGTGCTTCACAATTGGTAGCTTAGGGAATATGAATGCATATAGAAGGATGCATACGAATTCAAAGAATACGGAGATGGCAAGGAACAACACTGCAAAATCAATAACTGTATAAGTTTCTCTCAACATAATATATCAAAGACACATCAAACTAGGAGTACATCAGGCATACTGTTTTCACAATGAGATCAAAATTACGTACTAACTCCTTTGCGTAAACCGTTGTTACTGTTTTTAAAAGCTGCCTTGGCCATTAGCCTTAAACCAGACGTAACTGCACCAGATGCAGCAAGACCAGCGAAAAACGACTGCATAATTCATGAATCAGTATGCAAACATAACTCAGGATTTCATGTATCAATTGAGGCAGAACAAAGTTACTCGTGTTACCGCCACCCACTTGAATGAACTCAGGGCACATGAAGGATAAATCTCCGGTCATTCCACCTTGAACAATAGCATCCCCAATTCCAAAACAACCTACTATGGCACATACACCAATGTAATTTCCTATTCCACCCCTACCAGAAGTTGCCAAATCCAACTGGAAAAAAAAAAAAACAGATTCTGAAAAGGCGAACAAAATATTGATCAGAAAATGAAAAAAAAATCAGAACATACCAGTATGAGCGTGAGTGTGCTTAAGGTATACAGGGTATATCCTGCTAAGATGCGCTTTCTTGTATCAACTTTTGCCTCATTATATGCAAGAAGTACTATTGTTCCAAGTGCAAATGGCTGATAGACTAAGGTGAGTACCCTTGAAGGATGATAATTCTTCAATTTTCATACCAAAACAAATCAGTCAGATATATAATTCATGCACAACTACGCCTCAATCCCAAACATAACCGAATAAAATGAGAAAACAAAAACTTTAGAAGTTGTGAATATTTTCTATTGCAAATGGAGACTTACTGGAAACAGTGCATAGTAGTAATCTCCTATGCTCATTAAACTATTCCAAGCAATGAGTGATCCAAATCCCAGAATCCAACAAACAAGAATACCTACAAATTTCCCCTAAAAAATTTCACATACATTATAATTTCTGCCACAACAAATGACTCCTTCAATTCGCCATAACAGAATAAAATTAAAAGTAACAAAGTATGAAACAAACCTTAAGCTTGGTAGGACTTGGAATATCCATGGTTGCTTCTTTGTAGAATACATTCAAACACCAAAAAACTGCACAAGCCATCATATATTAATTTTAATTTGCCTTTTTTGAAAATAGAAAGTGAAATTTATTTTAAAAAGAAGCAATCAGATCCTCTTAACTTTTTTTTGGATTCTTTGTAAATGTGATTTTATTGTGGATTACACATTGGAAACACAATTAAACGTATGTAACGGTTCTATGAGCCATTAGACTCTTCTTTTGTTTTCGTATTATTTATCCCCTTAACTAATTACATGGTAAAAAAATAAGTAACACTAGTAAGTATTAATTACATGATTAAACAAACTTAGTTACCTGGCCAAATTTAAGTTTTCCTCAAGCTAGTCTAAAATTTCTTAGTATATATTAATTTCCATTTTTCTTAATCCGTAATTTGGAGTTAGTTACATGGGCCTAGTTAGGGGTGGGCATGGTATAGTATGGTACTGCATTTGAAATTTCAATAACATAAATATTTCAGTATTCGATTTTTAATTTTTTTATATCATATCCATATTAATATAATTCGGTATGGTTCAATATTTTGAAATTTGATTTCGGTATTTTGTGGTATGGTAAATCGATAAATCATAGTTTGTTCAACTTTGACTAATATATACTCATATCGTATAATAGAGTATTATGACTTCGACAATTCAAAAGAGGATCTCAATATATACTAATTACTAACACATTACATATGTAGAAATATATATTTTAAAAAGAAAGTACCAACAACTCTTTTTGAGAATCAAATTAAATTTAAATACATTTCAATCAAAATAAAGTAGTCAAAGTTTTAACTTCTAAACATTTAGTTTAATTCGGTATTTCGATATGTTATTTCTAAATATCAAATACCATATCGAATACCAAAAAGAATTAAAATGTATACCATATACCATATCAAATACCATAATACCAAAAATTTCAATATGATATAGTAATTTGGTATATACCATATCATGTCATCCCTAGCTCTACTGGCAAAATATTCTCCCGAGTTTACAATTGGGTAAATATACCATAAATCTTAAAAGTTGATGAAATACCCTTCACTATTTCACCAAAATAAGTTTAGAAGTCCTCAATTTTAGCGTCAAAGTCATGAAAGATATAAAATATGTCATTCCTTTTGTCTAAAAAAACGTGCCACATGTTTATTTTCTCAAAATTACTTGGATTGGGACAAAACTTAAACAGAGCATCAAATGATCCTATTTGTGAAGCATAGAGTCTCTCAATTGCTTGGGGAGAAAGGGGAAATGCTACTTGCTAGAGAGGATCTAGTTATAAAATGTATTTTTTTTAAAAATATAGCTCTGAATAGTAAATAAATAGCACATGTTTAATATATCATGTAAAATTTCCTACATATAAATGACCTGAGACGAGGAAGTACAGTAGAACCTACAAGAGTTCCATCAATAAAGAATAAAGAATTGTGCAAACTAAGCACTAAAACTTTAACCAGACGAGCTACACAACATACACTGAAGAAAATGAACAAGGAAAGATATTGCAAATTAGCAGTGAACGTATTAGTGATTTCAATGTGTATGGTTTTCGGAAGTTGGGGACGTTTATTTACAACAGCAGCAGGCAAAAGCATAAACAATCAGTAATTATAGTCGAGAATCAGGCTGATAAGTCAATCCCAACACCTAAACCCCAATATCCAGCAGCAATTGATATGATAATGTTTTGCATTTTTCAGCCAAAATCAAAGATCACTGCCACCACAAAAGTATTTATATCTCTCGTCCATTGAAAATGCTGAACTGCCTGCCACTACGACTAGAACTGATGCAGAACTTGAACATCTCATACAGCAAAAGACAGCTTGTCAGCAGACGGAGAATCTTGTCCTGTAATTGATAAATCAACAGATGGTTATAGCATAAAAAGACCTATATTTCTATAAGATCATGCTTTAGCATGCACCTAGATAGACTACAAATTCTTTCTCTTTTTTTTAATCCCGTAATAGACTTTGAATTCATTAAGTAAAAGTGTGGAACTTTTTCTGTACATTAGGTAAAAATAAATCATAGAAAACAAAGAAAAGTACTCACCGTAGTAATAGTTACAAAATGACATGAACAGCACAGCAGGAATGAAGATACCTCCGATCCCCCAAGACACATAGATCATCTTATGGTAAGCTTTCTCAAAGTCAGAAAAATCTGTGGCGTCATCATAAATAGTCTTAGTTCTGGCAATAAAAGAGTCCATGTCCATGATAGGACCTTCACTGTTATCCACAACATTAGCTAGCCTTCCTTTCTTGCTTCGTTCAAATTCCATTAGATTTCTTGTTTCTTCTCTTAAATCTTTATATCTTTGCGTCAAACTCATGATGAGCATATTCATTGTTGTAATTCTTGATTTTGCCATGCCGATGCGAATGAACGAATCAACCAAAAATAAACACATCAATAGAATAGAGATGGCAAAGGCCACAGCAGACGGTATTTTGGTGGTTAAGTAGATACTAATTCCTCCTGTCCATGCGAAAAGAAAGAGGGTATGCTGCTTTAGTTTAGATACAACCTTGAGTGCTTGTAGTTCCAAGTCCCATTTCTTTTCATATATTGCTTTCCTTCTCTGTTCCACCTCTAACAACTTCACAACATTTGAACGCAATGGGCATGAAGGGACTATCAAATGAAAAGAAAAAAATAGAGGAGAAAAAACAAATAAAAGAAGCAAGCAACTTTAGGGAACTAAATTTCGTATATCATAGACTAGAACTGAAATATTTATTATTTGCATGTCTAAGTTAATATGTTGCTGACCTTCAATAAAATCAATAGTTATATATTCTGTTCCAGCCATGAGGAAACCAATATGTTGAAGACTTCTAATATCATCAATTTCTCTATATCCTATTCCAGTGATAAGAAAAAATGCAAATTTGGTTAGTCAAACACTAAAATCAACTTCCCAAACCCAAGTAGTAACTATACAAGCCAAATAGAGAAAGTTTCATCGTACGGAAAGAAATTTATGTTTCTATTAACTTTTCCAGCTTTACATATGATGTTCATTCTCTTTTTGAATTTAACATAAAAGTGTATAGTAGCATTTAAGCAGTGGGGGTAAGGGATTCATTCCAGAAGTTAAGTAGATGAAGTTGTCTACAAAGTCTGATGTGCACCCATTGCATTGGTGCTAAGCAACTCACAATAAACACAGCTCTCTAAAACAATATCCAGAGTACATTTTCCTACCAGCTGTAATATTTTCATCTTTCTTAACCATCACTAGAAAGACATTTGGACTAAATTAAAGGAAAAAAAGTACACGGAAGAATCTTGAATCTTACTCGCTCACATCAATAGTTTCTTAAAATATTAATTTATAACCTTAGAAGTCAGTACCGTTAGCTACCAAATAACTGTATATTTGCAACAAATAATAGCTGCAATGCTTTGGGTGAATTGGTAGTATGAGCAACATCTGCTGAATTATCAAGAAGACACCCTCATCGACTTATTGAGCTTACTATGCCAAGTCTTTTGCCTATAACCTGGAGACTAAATTTTCAGAGGATAAACAGATAGCATATGTCATTAAACACTAAGGTTGTCATGATGAACTTGTGTACGGAAGAGAACACAAGAAAAGCATGACGAACTTCATATGTGAAATGCAAAGAAAATATATAATTCGCCGTGTCCTCATAAGACTGATACCACATAGCTAATAGAAATAAGAGTCAAACACATGAAATGTGTCAACACTTAACACAAATAAAAAACCCTGGATACAAGCAGTGTAGTAAAAGACTCACTTGAGGCACACTTAAGCCCTCAATTTAGGTGTCAAATGCTTGTCCAAACTCAACTTCAAGTTCCAGAAACCACAACTTTAGAAACTCGATTTTTCAAGTTTCAACTTCAAATCTACGGCCAAAAATGGAGCAAACTATGAGTATGAAAACCAGCACTACCTCCAATTTTTTCATGAGGTCCTTCTGTCAGTTGCAACAAAATGCCTTATAAGTTACAAAACAAACTTACAGATAATAACCTTAGTTTCATGTAAGGTTCAACATACAGAAATAGAACTACTAAAAAAAGACATGTATGTATATATCAACACAACAGAGTAACTGGTAATATGCAACATTATGCTATTGAAAGAGCTAATAGTGAGCGTGATTACGTACCAACTCGGCGAGAAACTCGAGCACAGAGTTAAGGGAGAGACGAGCTCGGACTAGGGTTTGCAATCTGCGCGCCAAGTTATTTTTGTTACTAAATTTTGGAGAAAATGGTCCTTATGTTTGGGGTAGATTTAATATAGTTCCCTTGAGCATTTTTGGTGTTCATATTTGCGCCTTTTGAAAAATTATTCATATTTAAAAGAGAAAAGAGTCTGAAAAATATCTCAATTTTGATCGAAATTGTTGTTATGATACCAAATTTTAATGAGGGCCTATTACCCCAAACTATTTAATACCGTATTTTAAACATATATATTTGTCCATGTGGACATAAAAAATAATTCATAATTATAAATAGTAATGTGTTTACATGGGCACCTATATATCTTTAAAATACACTATTAAATAGTTCAGGGGTAAAAAATACACTATTAAATAGTTCAGGGGGTAAAAGGTCCTCCATAAAATTTGATATTGTAACAACAATTTCGGCCAAAATTGGAATATTTTTCAAACCTTTATCCCTATTTAAAAGGTTGGCTCAGTGCCTTATCCGCCTTTAATTAAAGGGGAGTGCATTTACCGAAGATGGCAGCGAAAAAGTCGGAAGCACAAACAAGGTAGCTTATGCTTTTTTTCATCTTCACTGTCTGATTTATAGTAGAATCTGAAGAATATGAACTTCTCTCTTTTTGGTTTTATACTTTTGGGTTATATTTAATCTCATAGTTATGTTTTTTTTTAAAAATAAATAACGTAACTTACATTTGAAAGTCCACTTTTTGTAATTTCTGATACTCTTAATGCAATTATTTTCTCAAATTTTGATATTTTCTTTTCACAAAATTTCGTAGGTTGGCCTGCCTTTTTAGAAATTCAAAAGTTAGTGCGCGAAGTGACATGTCACAAAATCTTTTTAGGTACTGAAAAGTTTATTTTTCGACTTAAGAAGTTGGATTAAGTTGTATAACTTCATTGCCGCGGAAAATTTAGAAGTGATTTTTTCATTACATGACTGCCCAAAATCAGTACACCAAAACTTGAACAACTCTACTATCTGAATGACAACCAGAATGTACATCAGAATTCAGAACTTAAAACAAGATAACCGTTTTTAGTCTTTCTGTGTGAATTGAACTTTACAAATTTGCATCATTCTTTGCAATCCAGAAAGAAGTGTAATAATCACATATGTAGATTTCATCATTCTCTATACTCCACTAATTTCCTAGAAGTTGAAAGTTGAGAAAAAAAAGCAAAACATTCACACAAAATGCATATTTGAAACCAGAACTATATATGTTCATCCCCAACTAAAATGACATGTTATCTATTGTTCTGTCACATACCAATCTTGAGTACTCCTCAGAATTTTCCATTACCAATAATCCACAACCAATCTAAAGCAACACCGGAAAATATTCCAGCTAGTAGGAATAACACTAGCAAGTTACCCAATGCATTTGCCTCAGGACCCTACAAAATTCAAAGTTAAAGTGTTAAAATATGATGTGATACTTCAGATGATTATAAAATGACAATTTGTATAGATTTTGAAATTAAAATTTCACAAACCTTGTATCCTTTAGGTGCAGCTGTCATGACACAAACAGTGAGGTAACCATTTGTGAGTCCCAAGAAGGATACGAGAAATATCATCCAGCCTTGATCACCATATTTTGCAGTGAAATAGAAGCAAGGAATCAACAAGAAACGAGAAAGGGTCGCGATCATGAGGCCCTTTCGTGATTTAAGCTCGATTTTCTTAATCAGTGGAACGTATCTTCCTATCAGATCCCAAACATTGTACATTGCTATCAGAACTAGAGGATACCTGAAATTAAACAAAGAAGAAGATATTATCAGTAATTCAACTAGCAGGTCTTATTTACATTGGCTAGGAATTCCATGAAATCAAGTTGGCTATGCACACTTACCATGATCCCAGTTGGTGGTTACCAGTGTTTTCATACAAGAATCCGGGGAAAATTGATAAAGTGAGGACATAAATCAAGTACAAGTTCAATTCGTAATCAATGTTCTTGAGAAGCAATTGTTTGGTGGTCAGACGTTCTGATTGCTTAGCATCGTTATTAGCCTGTTCAGTAAACAGAAACATATCCAATTTATGATCATGAATATCACTTATAATAGTTTTAGTTGAGGAGAAAAAATTGCCTACTTTTTCCGTTGGTTGAATTCCAATGCCTGCAGCAGCTAAGTCAGCTGCAACAGTTGTTGATCCTTCTGCAGCTGCCTTTGAACGGTAGTGCTTCACAATTGGTAGCTTAGGGAATATGAATGCATATAGAAGGATGCATAGGAATTCAAAGAATGCAGAGATGGCAAGAAATAACACTGCGAAATCAACAATTATAAGTTTCTGCGCAACAATGGAAGTGCATCAAACTTTTTTTTTTATTGAACTTTCAATAATGAGATCAGAATTACTCACTAACTCCTTTGCGAAAGCCATGGTTACTGTTTTCAAAAGCTGCCTTGGTTATTAACCTTAAACCAGAGGTAAGTGCACCAGATGCAGCAAGACCACCAAAAAACGACTGCATAATTCATGAGTCAGTATACAAACATAATTCAAAGTTTCATATAGCAATTGAAGCAAAACAAAATTAAAAATGTTACTGCAACGCACTTGCATAAACTCAGGGCACATGAAAGCTAAATCTCCAACCATTCCACCTTGAACATGAGCATCTGCAACTCCAAAACATCCTACTATGAAACATATACCAATGTAATTTCCTATTCCACCCGTACCGGACGTTGCCAAATCCAACTGGAAAGAAGTAAAAACAACAACAGATTTTAAAAAACAATGACCAAAAACTGACAACATAAAAACACCAAGAAATTAACTAAAGCATAACATACCACTATAAGTGCGACTGTACTTAAGGTAAAAAGAATATATCCAGCTAAGTTACGCTTTCTTGTATCAACTTTCGCCTCATTATACGCAAGAATTGCCATTGTTCCAAGTGCAAATGGCTGATACACTAGTGTGAGTACCCTTGAAGGATGATAATCCTTCAATTTACAATTTCCATACCAAATTAAACAAGTCAGCACACAACTACGCTTCGATCCCAAACACAGTAATAAAATTGAAACAAAAAATACATTAGAAGTTGTCAAGGAAAACTTACTGGAAACAATGCATAGTAGTAATCTCCTATGCTGAGTAAACTGTTCCAAGAAACAAGTGACCCAAATCCCAAAATCCAACAAACAAAAATACCCATAAATTTCCCCTGAAAATTTCACCATACATCATAGTTTCAGCCACAACAAATTTTCAATAACTCCTTCAATTTGTGAACAAACTAACAAAATTTGAAACAAACCTCAAGCCTTGTAGGACTTGGACTTCTACTTGACATAGCATTAGTCATGGCTGCTTCTTTGTAACTGCACTACAGTATCATATATTTGCCTCTTTAAATAAAGAACAAATTATAAAACAGAGTTGAAATTTATAAAGAGCCAATTACAGAAGTACTATGACAAAGAAATTCAATTGGCTGAAATAAAAGGGATCTTATATAGATGAACATTACACGCATTGAAATAATAAACCAATTAAAGAGGCCTGACCTTATTAATTGACAAATGAAGGTATGTATGGAGTCTCTGTTGACTGCAAAAGTGTAAAAAGATGTGAATAGAAGATTCTCTCTCAGCCTATTTAGAATTTTTTATATACATGAATTTATTGGAATCTCTACAGGTCAAAGTAGGGGTGTGCATTCGGTTTTTTGGTTTGGTTTTACACTATTCGGTTTGAATTTTCGGTTTTTGGTTTTGTAAAAGTGTAACCCAATTCGATCCAAAATAAATTTGGTTTGGTTTGGTTTTCCTCTATTCGGTTCGGCTTTTTTCGATTTGGTTATTCGGTTATGTCAATAATTAATAACATATATAACCAAAGTAATAATATTTAATCCCTTAAATATACTTTCTAATATAAATTATAAATAAAACTTAAAACACAATACTTATAAGTATACCTATTATAGATGTAATTCAAACATAAAATATAAACGTAATCATCATGGCAATAATCAAAAAGGGACAAAAGTGGTTAACTACAACTTAATTCTAAACCTAAACATTATATATATATATATATAAATTCGGGTTTTTTCGGTTTTCGGTTTTTATTTTTTAAAATCCAAAACCAAACCAAAAAAACAAACAAAGTAATTTATTAATCCAAAACCAAAATACCAATCCAAATGAAAATTCGATATGATTTGGTTTGGTTATTCGGTTTAATCCGAATAGTGCACACCCCTAGGTCAAAGTGTGAACAGGGATGGAATTACAAGGTAATGAAATAAATATCTTATCAATCAGATGAAAGTTCAGTAGTCAATTAACCGATAAATAGCACTAGTATCTTAGGAACCTTATAAAGTGGCTTGTTGGTTGAGGAGTTTGATTGGTAGTGATATTAGTAAAATTATAGAATTAAACATATTTAAAGGCAAAATTCCTGCTATAATAGTAGGAATAATTAATTAAACTTTGTCTACTCACGTTACTGATAAAAAAAAAAGTAAATTAATGAATGTTAGTTATAATTAACCCTCCACTTAATTATGTTTAAAGAAAAGGAAGAGGTTGCGTACTACTAAGTCAATATGTAATAATTCAGTGGGGATTTGTTTAGGGGGTCTTAACTAGAAAAATATTGAAGGGGTTAATAAAAGATAAAGAAAGAAAGAAAAAATGTTTGGGGATAAGGAAAAGGAAAAGGCAAAGTGGGAATATAATTCACTAGACTATGAACTTTCATAATAAAATAAATAAATGAAGATACGTAGTCTGAATATAACACATATTACTATAGCAGACTTCAAAAAGGAATAGAACTCTAATATAAGTTAAGAATCGATTTTATTGGGTAAGATGGATCGATGAAAATAATAATTTATGCATTTAATTTCAGATTTTTAGCATTGAATCATAATTAAGAAATATATATTTTTGCCTTATATATTAATTAGTTATTCAGTTTTTATAAGTTGTATAATAAATGCTCTATATAAATGACAAATGATTATATTTAAAGCGAAAAAGCGGTGAGGATATTTTTCAAAGAAAGGACAAAAAAGTCGAATTCGTGTGTAGTCTTCCATATATTTCTGGTTTTATTATACTATATATATACTAATATAACTAAAATATAGTAATAAAATGTGCATTGGAAAGAGAATCCAAGCAGAAGATACCAGCGAGAAAATGACGGTCCATTTATTTTTATATTATTACCTTTTAGGTCTAGATAAATATCATTTCTAAAGTAATAATTTATAGTTACATCAGAAATATAAATCGTATTAGGTAAATCCATTATCCATATGATAAGTTCTACTTATAAAAAAAAATATAGGTGTTCCCAAACCGAAAATCTTTTATTGGTGAGATCACTTGTTCAATTAAATTAATCATCCTTAAAGGTTTTGTATGCCTGATTTTATTGGATGTTTGTACATAATATTTTAAATACCATTATTATTATTATTACCCAATAGAAGAATGGGCTATGGAACACTTACTTTTGACTTGATTGGCTCCATCCATGATGAATTGTCAATTTTGTAATCATCTTGGCTTATTTTATTGCGTTTATGGAAGAGCTGGGAACGAGGGATCAATTGTTTTCCCTCCAATTGGTTCCTCCTTTAATTTACTCTTATTAAAAAGATTAAATATGTTACCATCCTCGAATATTTACATCAAATTATGTAAATTTATAATAATTCAATAAGACAATAATGCGTATTAATTAATCATTGTTAAATACTACTAGAATCTTCACTTGAACTAATGATGTGCTTTGGGTACTAATTTTTCTCATTCACATTGTCTTACTTAGAATATGCTTCTTCTTTCAAGTTGGCACCACATTTTAAAGAGTTATACACGCAAAGGAATTATTTAAATTGCTAAAAGATCGATAATTTAATAGGAAGAACTAGTGTACTCTATCATTTATTGTCTTTACTCTTTACATTTCTATCGAGGTCTATTTTGTGAAAGTAATTAAATTGAATTAGCAGTTAATTTCAACAAATATCACAATCATCTAAATTTGTTGACTCGATCTACCTATCTGACAGAAAAGTACTCAATATGCATAGTCAACAAACAAGAGTTAATAACAATTTTTTTCACAGAAAGTCTATAACTTATTTGCACAAAAAATTATTCAATCTATTTTATTGTTTTTTCATTAAAATTTGCTGACATTGAATTTTAATTTTTAACCAAAATTTTAAGAACCAAATATATTTCCATGTAAACCAATTAATGACCCGCCCCATTTAACCTGACTCGGTAAACTATAATATTAAACTTTTTATTTTATCATTAATTCCCTAAATCATTCTCCCTTGTCTCCCCCATTCTTTCCCTCTACGTTCTTCTTCTCTTTTTTTTTTTTTTAATTTCTCAATTTCAACTTCTTCTTCACATATCAATAATATATCAACCTCTCCTTTTATGCTTTTCTGTTCTATGAAAATCTGGCAGTGACAGTTGCAGTAGTAAATTCAGTATGAGAAAAACAGGGGATGTGAAAAATAATGTAAGGAATTTTAAAGAGAATGGGATATGGTGGGGCTTGCAAGAAAGGAGTTTGAATAGCCATTTTTATATCCAGTAAGTGCCAACTAGCAAATCCTCGACTATTAAATGTGCCCCATTGCAAATTTTGTGATAATGTGCATGTATTCAATAACCACTAAATTGAGAAATTAAAAAAGAAAAGAAAAGAAAAGAAAAGAGAAGAAGAACGTAGAGGGAAAGAATGGGGGAGACAAGGAGAATGATTTAGGGAATTAATGGTAAAGTAAAAAAATTTAATATTATATTTTTAGCGGATCAGGTTAAATGGGGTTGGTCATTAAATATTTAAATGGATATATATTTGATTCTTAAAATTTTGGTTAATAATTAAAATTTCATATCAGCAAATTTTAATGAAAAAAATAATTAAATAGGTTGAGTGACTTACTGTGCAAAGAAGTCATAATTGAGTGATTTTTGAGTTAAAAATAAAAGTTAATTAATTTTTTGTGAAAAAAATTAATAGTTAAGTGACTATCAAAGTTATTAACTCCAACAAGCAATATTCAATTCCTTTATATATCTGGACCTATATTCCTAATAGAATTTTCCTTTATTTAGGTGGATTTGAAAAATATATTTATTCTAAAAATGATTGATTACTTATTGTCTATGTTTGGCAATTAATTTCATGTGATGGTCTTATGTTTTTCACATGTTGTGATATTAATTAGCACATGGTTTCACATGTATTTTCATATTAGTTTTGTTCTATATTTTAAAAATATCGATGCAATAAAAGAAACAGAAAATTTCTCTAGAGAAAAATGAACAGAGCTATATTAGCAAGTGGATATCATATCATACGAGTGACATATACAAGATCGGTTTAACTATAAAACAACTTAATAATGATTTGCGGCTCAACTTTTTTAGGGGCC
Source organism: Solanum chiquidenum (assembly GCA_029582725.1). NCBI lineage: Eukaryota > Viridiplantae > Streptophyta > Magnoliopsida > Solanales > Solanaceae > Solanum > Solanum chiquidenum. Next base: position 3,712 of record JAJOOS010005157.1, on the reverse strand, counting down.
ATTTTTTCCTAAAAATGTATTTGTTTAAGGAAAAAAAATAAAAATTCACAAGCTTGCTCAATTATGAAATATCTACGTTTATTTTGGGAAAATAAAATAAAATTTATTGCTGCGAAAAAAATGAAAATGTCGCAAGAATTTCACCAAATTGAAATTGGGGGAATTAGCTGGCTGTCAAACTAATCCATGTCTTTGGTGCGAGTCTATTTGAAGAGTTTGATCTATTAATTTATTTTATTTTTAAAATGCTTAAACATTATTATGAGCTTAGATTCCTAATCCCTATTGCTTGTGTTAATTGGTTAAATAATAATTAATTTGTTGATATAATAATATTGTATGTGAGGTAAAGTAAAATGATCCCCAACTACAATTCAAGTCTCTTTTGGTACCATAATAGATGTGGTCCAGTGGATGAATTTGTTCCTCCCTTAATAAGGAATTTCGAGTTTACATTCGAGTCTTGGATATGAGAAAATTCTTGATAAAGAGCGCTACCCCCAAACGAGGCTCTACATGACGTGAATTTGGAATAGTCAGGCTCCAATTAAATCAAGAAATCTATTTTAGTACACGTCATATGATCATATTTGGTTTGCAAAAGTAGACGATCAACTTGTAGAAAAGTACAAGTGCAATAAGTCCCACAAATCTGCTAAGTTTCTGCTATTTAAATGATGGTGTGTGGACACCCAACAACTTGTCCACACAAATACAACGACTATTACAATGATGTTGTTTTCAAGTGGTGATAAACTAATTTAACTTTTATGAGTTATGAATTTTAGAATGACAATTTTGAAGTGCTCATATTTAGATTCTAAATTTGATAAACGCACATGTTTAATAAATTTTCTAATACAAATAAAATATTTGAGAAATTAATAAATTATTTAAACTTGTTTTTGATGTGGTGTTGTCCAAAGTCTCAAAAGGTGCGTATGATCAAACAACTTGCATCATGCTAAGTCAAATCTTGCAATTACCTCTTCTCTTATCTTAGCTTCCCAAGTTAGTGTTTACACTGTTGTAAGTCGTAATCTAAAGGACAGTGATAGAGCCAAAGATTCTATCAAGAAAATAATGAAGAACTAGAAATATCATACTACTTTGTCATTTGACGTTTGTATAACTAAAAGGGATCTTCATGTAAATAATCGGACAATTTTACTATCTACTTTGTTTAGCTCGTATATATTAATTATATATGACCATACACTTATTATATATAAATTGTGTATTTAATCAATTGGGTGAACGACTATTTAAATTAATTCTTCTAACTATTATATAGAATAACAATGGTTACAATATTGAACCTCACTCACTAACTTTGATATTTCTTATACAACGATGTGTTACAAAAGAGAGATGTGACTAGCTATAAGAACATGTGTGTATTAATAATAAGTGGTTAGTGTATCTAAGACAAACGATACCCTTAAATTAGGTAATCTCTACTTAACAATCCATGTGTTGTTACTCATTTTATAACAACGATCTATAAACTTTTATTCATCACATATAAAAAAAAATCCCTTATTATTATGTACGGATTAAATAATTATGTATTATAATTTCAGCATGCATAATTAGGACATAAACCAAACATCCACTAAACGTACAAAAGCAAAATCCTTTAAGAAAAAAAAAAGGAATTGACATGTACCTACAATTTTTAGATTAAGTTGGTATGTTTTGGTCAAATAAATATTTAGCAAACTATATTCTGCCCAAAAATAGGGGAGAAAATTTCTGTTCACACTCATCTCTCTCTTCAAAAAAGATTTCGTAAAATAGTACTAAAAGATATACGTATTTAGTAGGTACTTCTCTAACTTCCAATAATTTTTTCTTAAAACTGGCAAAATGTCCCCTTAAAATTAGCAAAAGATATATAATTATGACTTTTCTTCTTTCAAAGATATTATTGTGTCTACCACCTATAAATTATTTTCCTCAATTGTTTGCTAGAAGTTATGGTGTGAAACACAATCCATATTCACTTAATATATTCATCCGTGTTCATTAATAAATTGATGTACATTTATTTGATTTAATAACTTTCTAATTTTACATAGGTATACACTATATTCATCTCTATATCCAGTGATCTGTATCTAACAAATTTGTATACATTTGTTTAAATCGAGATTGATATTTATTGTTATACATTGATCTGTATTCATCAAAAATCATCATCTCGATTTTTTACGAGAATCTTTTTTACTCATGAATTTTAAACAAAAATCTCAAACACGATAACCCAAATTTTTGCCTAAAAAAGGTTGAAAAAACTTCAATTCACAAATCATAAAATTTCATAATTAATTGGGTAAGAAAACGCTATAAAATTATATATGAAACAATTTTTTTAGGAAAGAACAATGTACAATTATATTAAATTTGTATAAACAGAGAAAATTGTGGAGTGGAAGAAAAAATTTAGGAGATAAAGAGAATATAAAATACAAAAATAAAACTAAGCTTAGTACAGTTGAAAACAATAAGAAGAGAAGAAAAAAAGAAGGAAAAAAGGAATAAATTCTCATTTTCAATAAATGTAAATAAAAGAAGCAAACACAGAAATAGTGTCTTCAAAATAGGGTGAGGGTCGTTTGGTACAAAGATGCATAATGCAGAGATTACTAATACATGAATAAGAAAAAAAATGTACTTTTCAAGAAATATTCTTTGTCGTGGCTATTCAATGTCAATATAAATATTTTTTAAAACGTTTTTTTTACCAAAAAATAAAAATAGGATATTTATTACTTCCATTATTCCATATTAACTGAGTTTGTGAGGAAATACACATTTATTAAGAAAATCATTCAAGACATATTCTTTGTGAAATCATAAATATAACATTGCAAGCAAGTAGTGTAATTTATCTCCTAAAAAATCTCAAACTTTATTAAAGGAAAGGGAAAATATGAATTTTTTTCCAAAGACCTATGTTAAACTTTGAAAAATTCAATTACTTATTTTAAAGGGAAAATTGTATATAATAGCAAACTATTAATTCAAATTAAATACTATAAATATAGTTTGATTTAATTGTACCCCATAGCAAACTGTTGCTATTTCGCCTCTTTCCTGGTGAGTCTCGCTTGCCACTCTCGTTCTCTCCCTCGCCTCTCTTGCTTTTTATACAAACGCAAATGTATAAAATGTGTTTGTGTTTGTATAAAGCGAGAGAAAATTGTATATATACATTTATTTTCGTTCCCCTCTCTCCCCTCTCCTAGATCTCGCTCACCACTCTCCCTGATCTCGCTCACCAATCTCCCAGATCTAGCTCGCTCACTAATCTCCCAGATCTAGCTCGCTCACTCTCCTCTCTCACTTTAAACAAAAATGCAAATGTATAAAATGCGTTGGTGTTTGTATAAAGCGAGAGAAAATTGTATATATACATATATTTTCGTTCTCCTCTCTCCCCTCTCCCAGATCTCGCTCGCTCACTCGCCTCTCTCACTTTATACAAACACAAATGTATACATTGTGTTTGTGTTTGTACAAAGCGAGAGAAAATTGTATATATACATATATTTTCGTTCCCCTCTCCCAGATCTCGCTCACTCACTCGCCTCTCTCACTTTATACAAACACAAATGTATACATTGTGTTTGTGTTTGTATAAAGCGAGAGAAAATTGTATATACAAATACAAATGCATATATTTTCGTCCTATACACTTATGATTATA